>LPNX010276810.1:35620-88536 GCA_001517045.1 Pseudotsuga menziesii
TGAATCTAGTGTATCATCAATTTTTCTTTTGATATTCAATGAGTTTCAGATCCATCAATAAAACTTGTTGAATCTAGTGACTTAGGACCTTGGGTTGGCTCAACCATTTCCAAAGATCAATATGTGAGAGTTTTGAAAGTGAACAAATCGTCCTCAAATTCTTGCTTGGAATTCTATTTGCAGGCATTACCATCTTATATGAAAATCAATATGGAGTGTAAATAGCATAATTTTGGATTGCCATTGAGTGTTAGGGGGTTTATTTGGGCCTAGTTAATATTGAAGTTGGTTTATTTTTGTTTTGAAGAGTAGGTAAAATTCAATTTATAAATTATGATACAGTTGTTTCATTCCAAATACAGAAAGATGCAAATTCAGGCAAGGATGTTCATCCTTTGGTACTACAAGGAATTGAACTTCCTAGGAAATAGTGTCAATGTGTGGCATGTTACTCTCTTAAAATTGGTTCCCTTTATAAACATTGCATTTTATTGCACAATAGGATGTGAGTCATATTTCAAGTTTGTGATATATGCTACAAATGGAACTCCATCTTTCTTTTACAATGTTTAATATCTAAGTTATGATTTGGCACTCTTCAAATTGCTGGTATTATATCAATAGATTGTCCACAAATTGTTGGTATTATTTGAAGAGATTGTCCACGAATTGCAGTAAGATACTTCAAAATTTAATTATCCTCTAGAAAAATTGATTCTACATTATCACCTTGTTTTTCCAAAGATCATAGTTCAAAGGCGCTAAAAATCACGGGATTTTCCATAAAACTTGAATAAATTGGAGAAGTTTGTTTTCAAACTGAACATAGGCACTAGCAAATGACAATACAAATATTGTACGGCTATTAGAAAAGTAACTTGTAAGTTTGAACTTGATGACACAAGTCAACAAATGTTATGCACACCAACCTATCCAGACATTTTTCTTAATGGAATAAATAGCTATATCAATCTAACTATTAATAGAATACCACTATTTGTGTGGATCAATATGTTAAGGTGTTCTTGCAACAGAAACTAAAACTAGCATAAATTTCCTAATCATGTGCCTAATCATATTTTAGCCATTTTTGAAATAATTAATTAAACAAGTGGCATTTTCTCGTCTATTTGCGTGGGAATTGAATTCCTTAAAATGATTACACTTCCTTGCACTTATCCATTTCCTACAGTATTTCATACACAATTATCCATCATCTCCCTTCCTTTTTGATGGAAATCCATTCTAGAAATAACCAATATGTATGGAATTCTTGAAGAAAATATATTGTAAATTACAGAAGACAAATCTCAGCACAAATACAATTTTAGGATTCCCGAAAAGTAAAACAATGTATTCCCTTAAAAGTTCAAAAAAAAAACTTAATGACAGAAGGCAGCCTGTAACATTTTTTGCATTTGTTGTCTGCTCCTCGATTGAGTGACAATTTGAATTTCTTTAAGCCATTACAATTCCTTGCACATATCCATTCCTACAACCTTGTTACACACTTATCATCCATCTATCTTCTTGTTTGCTAAAAATCTATTCTAAAAATATTCAGTATGTATGGACTCTTTGAAGAAAATATGTTGTAAATTACAGAAAACAAATTCTAGTACAAATAGAAATTTAGGATTTCCAGGAGATGTATTTTGTTGCTCACTGTATTCACTTTGCTTCACCTTTAACTTTTCATATAGAATACCTGTCAGAGTTTCTATCCTGTCCACAACATAATATTACCATGGTCTTGCATAAAACCATCCTGTCTAAATAGGAGGGTATTCCCCACAAATCCTTAATACTCCCTCTTTTTAGGGTGAAGCCGAATTTTTCTTCTTATCTGTTCTAATAATATTATTTGTATTTATGTGAGTGTTCATTATCTTTCTTGTACTTAATTTTATAGTTTTAATATAAGACTATGATAGGCTCATTTCAGTTCCAAATTTTTTGTGAATATTGATTCCCTAATATGTAATAGCAATCTACTCACATATATAAGGGAATTCTATGTCTCAATTTTTTTTGGTTGTTTCTCTACTTTGATGCTTGGTGCATTAAGCTGATTTTCTTTCTAAAGTGTTGTTTGTTTTCCACAGAAATAATTTGCAACAACTCTATGAACTTGGATGATAAAGACAACAATATCAAATTTCAGTGCAATTATAGTTTCTGTAACATGCAATTGATGCATGAACTTTAGGATCCTTATTCGAAGCTATCTAATATTCCTAACTGGCATTATCATTTTCATGTTTAAATTTTTTTTTGTTTGACATCTTCCTAGAAAATGCTTGTGTGAAGACTGTATGAGTAAGGAACTGCCTTTTCAGTTGAATATATTTGATATTCATAACTCTAACCAAAAATAGAAATTGTGTAAGGATTTTAATTTCTATGGCATTGGAGCCCTTAATCACAAGGACATTTAGTTAATTACTTTTTATTTATGTCATCAATATTTTTCTAATCTTGAGTTTAAAAGTTTACTAACAAAATCAAAGAATGGCCTGATATCTTCATAATGAAATTTTAAAGTTTGCAGTTTAGATATTCATTGGAATTGACATGTTTGCAATTAATAATATAAGTGATGTAGATGAACCCACAATTATTTTACTGCCATGTTCTCTCTTTTAGCCATCTTAGTAGAGCATTTGATGAATTTATATTTTAGATATATATTGTCCAATACCAGATGGTATGCAATAATGTATCATATGTCATTTACTCTTGGAGCATATCATACATTCTAAACCTCTCCTTTATGATCGATATTCTTAATTACAGTTTTAATATGGGAAGAATAAGAATTTAGGTCATTGTCTCATTGCATCGAATGATTGACGAAATGCAACAATGAAGTACAAAAGGATTTCACATAGATTTTGTTATTTCCACATTTATCCATAGCAATGAAAATGTGTGGTGTATTAAATCAAGTGATATTTCACGTCTTTTTAGTTGGTGTATTATAAGTTATTGTGTTGTATTATCTATTGATAATATATGTTTTCTAATGACAGGTCACTGGGGAGCCATTTCTTCAACAGAAGGACGATCATGCAAAAGTTTTGAATTCAAGGCTCAAAGCATTTCACAGAAAAACAGAGCCTATATGTCATGATATTAGCCTTCTTGTTTCTTTGTCCAAGAATTTATGCTCAAAACTAAATGCATAAATTCAACTACATGAAAAATCATTATGTTCGTTTCTTTGACGTCTAGCTCTAATTTTCTCTAATTGTAGTTGATGATCCCAGGACTATTTCGATTATACAAATAGGAAATTTCATTCATCTACCAGTGGTCTTTGACAAAAAATATATACAAGTAAACCTCACAAGACTTGTAGATATATATAATATATTAAATTCTCCACTAACCTATTGGATGGACCAGAGGCCTGAATTTTGCAGAGTCAAGTTTCATTGGACATATATTTGGAGTTATTTTCTTTTTGCTACTTCTATTATTTAATCCTCTAGATCCACAAAATTAATCCCTCTAGGGATTACACTTGAGGATCGTATTTAACTAACCCAATCGTCCACTTTTGCACTATTTGTAGCACTTGTATCTAATAAGTTAGGAGTTATGTCATTTGAAGTTTAAACCCCATTTCTCACCAGCTCAAAATAAAAAAAACAGAAAAAAAGAATTGACGAGTGCCATTTTGCACTACTATACACAAACCATCCAATTGCCACTTAAGGAACTTTTGGCATTTAGTGCTATCATACTTGACACTTGAGAGGTCTCACGTTTTGTGATTTCCTTACTTTTTAGATATTTCATTTTTCAGAATTAATTATAACAAATGCTAATAAGGGGTAAGCAATTTATAATAGTTGTGAGTAAAGATTTTATTCTTTACTTAGTTATACATCATAGTTACTAGAGTTTCTGTTACCTATATTTAGTATCTCCAGTGCCTATATATGGTATGTTCTGCTTTGGAATGTTCTTTATTATGAATGTATACAGAATATATGAGCAGTTCTAGAATGGAATAATTGGAGTTATGGTGCTATGTTGTATATTCATTTTCAATCCCGATTCCTAAGTTTTGTCATTTTCTTCGCATTTTCAGACACAATCATTTGTGCTGATACGATGACTGGTAATTTCATAAATGCCTAATTACTATGTGAAAAAATTAATGTTAAGGTTCATGTGATTGGTAGAAGCAAATAACATTAGGAATTTCATTTGAATATAAGAGTGTCAATTGGATTGTTTAGTTTTGTGGTTGGGATTGTACTTGTATTCACTTCCTTTCTTGAACGCCATGCCCCTATTGGACTCTGTAGCTATGTGAAAGATGATTTTCTATTTGCATGGGTTTGCATGCACTAAATGGAGTCTACCATTAAGATTACTTTTCTTTTCCTTGGCATTAGAGCTAGCTTTTAGGTTTTCCTTTGTTCTTTAACTGCCACATGGTTAGTTCATGTCAAACTTCTATGATATTTCTTTTTGGCTTTTGTGTTATCCTCTTGTCTACATTTCAAGGAATTTATTGGCATTTCTAGTTGACTTCTAGACTCTACCCATCCTAATGAGATGTGCAATCATTTTATAAGGTAAGTATGCTAATGATCTTCATGGTTGCCTAGCCCACCATTGACTTAAAATATAATTATTCTTGATATAATGAGTCTCAAGTTGAAATGGTTGCATTTCTTTCCATGAGCCTCTTGGATAAGTACAAATTCATCTTGGTTTATTGCATTGAAGGTGACACCATCTCTTTATACAGTTGTTCTTAAGATGCCCATTTGTCATCATTTAATGCGCCATCCCATTTTGTCTTGATATTTTCTCTATTTGGTTTATATTTTGACCATTTGTTTCCCATTCCAATTCCTATGTTCCCAAATAGATTTATCTATATTTGTTTCCTTCTTGATACTTTATGGAGTAGAAATAATCAGATTTATGTCCTTATCAGGGTCCATTTCAGGACATATCCTGATTTTGCATTTTGGTGTCAAAACTGAAAGTTGCTTGTTTTAGGAAATGAGTTGTGGGTTTTGGGTGAAAACCTTGAAAAAATATGTGTCACCCACTTATGTGCTAGTGGCCTTCTTGGGAGTTTTCCAATGCCCTAAAGAAGACTGAAAATTGTAGAATACAGTTCATATGAGAAAGTTGTTATGATAAGTGGAGCTAGCTACATATGGTTTTGTAGAAGATTCTAGAGGATCCAAAACCCCAACCTTAATTGCAAGGAGGTGATTCAAATACCTAGCCTGAAAACTAAGAGAGGGTGCAACACGCTAATCACAAGGAGACAAAGGGGCTATGTTCCTATTGCAATAGATTTCCGTTCCATAGTATTTTTGTTTTCCACTATGTATAAAGATTTGGAATTATATGTTTTCATGATCAATAGTGACTGAATCAATAGAGAGGGATCCAAATTCTTGGTATGGATGATCTGTACCATGGATTAACAATCTATCGCTTTGGTCTGCTCATGGATTAGTTCATGTTTAACAAATGAATATTAGAGTTGTACACCATGGCATGTATGGATTTTATTGACAATACAATGAATAGGGAAATTATTCAGTTAGATAAAAACCAATCTACAAAGGAGAGATAACAGAGTAGAGCATAGGAATAATGCAACCTTGTAGAAGTCTGTATCATTCCACTGTATATTTACTCCATAGCGAGTTAGTTTCTTGTGGTTCCATTGTAATCTTTGATAATATAAAGAGCAAGACAAAGTCCTTTATTTCTAGTTGGATTTTTTCTATCACGGGTTTCTTCAGGGTAATTATGCATCCATGGTATTCTATGGTGTATTCTTAGCAATGTTTCCAGCCTTGGACTCAACAAAGATTCGGTTGGATCGGGACTCGACAGATAGAAAAAATCCTCAAAATATAGTAATGTTTGTGCACAAAAAATATAGTAATGAAAATTTTAATCCATATAAGTTATAAAACCACATTATATGTAGAAATTCGTAAGATAATTTCATAAAAATGAAATACAACATTTGTCACTCTATATTTGTATGCAAAATGAAAATAGCGAATTGAAAGTTGATTCCTTGAATAAAATCATAAATAGTACCAAGTTCAACTACATAACTCAGAGTCTCATTACATAAAAACAAAATCAAAATAAACAGTGCCTCCAAGTCCAATCTCAAGTCTCATGCGTGACTATGAGAACACCCAGAGTAAGCCCTAGAGGAGCTAGTGCCAACATCCCTAGATTGAAGCAAAAAATGTGATGCAAGTGTATTTGGTGTTTCCATTTGAGAAAATGTCAGACTAGAGAGATCTTCAGTGTTTTCATCAAGCCAATTGTTCGGGTACACAGGGTACTCCCAAAGGACCAAACACCTTGAGCAACCGCTTCACACAAATAGATCACAGATCAACACACCGATGTTTGTCACATGGTTAAAACCCTTGAAAGGGAAACAGTTCATGGCCCCAGCCAAATAGCTACTTGGAGCAATTTATTATGCAAAAGAAAGAAAGTTACATGAGCTTCTCATAATCGATCAACTAGGCAAGGACCCTCTATGCTCTTTAAATAGAGATCATAGACCAATCGGGTGTTAAGCCATGGATCAATGGTAGGTATGATCTAAGAGAAGTTGAACCATCGGATCACTCTATGTATAGAACATATCGTGACCGTCGGATTAGAATATTTACAAATGCATACTAGTGCATATCAAAGAAACACACTTTTACCTAACAGATATATTACACAAGTTGATCTTAACTAACTCCTAAGTGTCTAAATATCCTAACATCCCCCCTTTTTTTGTTGGCAAAGTGGTGGAACCCCCTCACTAGCAGGGTTTCCATTGGCTAAGTAACCACGAACCAGGGGCATATAAGCCGTCAAAATCACCTGGGGATCGCACCCATCCTGGACCGCACCAACCCTTAACATGGTTGGATTTTTTGGTATCTGACGAGATTAGAACCGACGACCTTTCAGCTTAGGGGGCGTCTTAACCATACCCCGCCACCAACTGTTCTACATCTCGCGGATCTAACATCCCCCCTTAAGAACAACTTGGGATAGGATTGAAGGATTTACAAAAGTGACACTATTAGGAGAAGGAAGGAGGCATTAGAGCCTATCCCCCCTTAAGGACACATTCCTGAACTCCTAACATAGACCGAAGTTTAGAAAACTTCGCTTCTGTAAGAGACTTGGTGAAGATGTCTACAACTTGATCATCTGTAGGGAAATAGAGCACTTCAATAACACGATCATGAACAATATTTTTGATGAAGTGCATGTGTAGCTCAATGTGTTTGCCGCGCTGATGTAGAACTAGATCTTTGGCAAGCTTGATGGCCCTTTGATTTTCGCACCAAAGTGGAGTAGGTTGCTGCTGCTCGAATCCAAACTCTGAAAGGATCTGTCAAAGCCATAAAGCTTCCTGACTGGCATTATCTACGGCTCGATATTCTGCTTATGCTGAAGAAAGAGAAAGAGCTTGTTGTTTCTTACAAGCCCAAGTGACAGGTCTAGATCCCAGACTGAAAACATAACCTATAGTAGACTTTCGATCATCAAGATCGCCGACCCAATCTGAATCAGTGAAACCAACCAACAAAGGTTCCCCCCCTATAATGTAATGAATCCCAAACCGAATTGTAGCTCGAATATATTGAAGTATTCTTTTTGCTGCTTTCCAGTGACTTTCATGAGGAGTTTGCATATAACGGGCAACACGACCAATGGCAAAGGAAAGGTCAGGACGGGAATGAGTCAAGTATAAAGGATACCAACAAGCTGACGATACAAGGTGGCATCTACTTCAGGGGAATTACAAGTGACAGAAAGTTTGACTCCAGAATGGAAGGGAGAAGGGGTTGGTTTACAATCTTCCATGTGGAATAGACGAAGTAGGTCACAAGAATACTTAGACTGGGAAAGAAAGATTCCTTCTTTGGTTTGCAAGACTTGGAGACCAAGAAAATAATGCAAATGTCCTAAGTCTGACTTTTCAAAATTTTGCTTAAGACTGGATTTCACATGGGTTATAAGTTTAGGGTCACTACCAGTAAGGATAAGATCATCAACATAAAGAACAAGTATGATGAGATGGTTTCCTACTTTCTTGGTATAGACATTGGGGTCATAATGGCATCTAGAAAAACCAGTGTCAAGGAGAAAGCTATCCATTTTGGCATACCAAGCTCTAGGAGCTTTCTTAAGGAGACAGACAAGGCTAGAGTTATCCTAAACATATCCAGGAGGTTGTTTTATGTAAATTTCCTCCTATAAATCACCATGTAAAAATGCAGACTTGACATCCATTTGATGGACTTCCCAGTTATGTAAGGCTGCAAGGGAAAGAACAAGGAGAATGGAATTCATTTTTGTGACAGGAGCAAAGGTTTCATTGTAGTCAATCCCTTCAACTTGCGAAGAACCTTTGGCAACTAAGCTTTCCTTAAGTCTTTCAACAATTGCATCTGATGCATACTTATTTCTGTAGACCCATTTACATCTGACAAGTTTTCTTCCTTTTGGAAGAGGAACAAGATCCTAAGTATCGTTCGCCATTAAGGAATGATATTCTGCATCCATAGCTGCATCCCAATATGGATTTCCTGATGCTTCTGCAAAAGTTTCTGGATCACGATTCTCGAAAAATTAAGCCAAAAGAGAAGAGGCTCACTGAAACTAAGAATGTGTTCAACGTTGATCTCTAGGATCACCAGCAAGATCACCAGCTACTTCACATGTTGAACGGACCCATCGAGGAAGTATTGGTGTTGGTGCAATTGGAGAAACATGAATAGGAGGAGGTGTATTTTCATCCTCACTGTCATCATCAGAAACTAGAGTTGGAAACCTGTCAAGGAAGCTGGAAGAAGAAGAAGAAGAAGGCACAATCGCCAAATCAGGCTCCCAGGCCAAAGATGGCACACCCGCTAAGTTAGGCTTGCAGGACAAGAGATTTTCATCAAATTTAACATCTCTTCTAATGATTATATCATGAGAATGTGGCTGAAGAAGTCTATAACCTTTTACATCTTCATAATATCCAACAAATATGCACTTTTCACTTTTAGGCTACAATGCTTTCCATTTTTCATCCGGAATGTGAGCCCATGCTTCACAACCAAACACACGGAAGTGACTTACATCTGGTTTAATTTTACTCCATGCTTCTTCCAGTGTTATACCTTGTAAAACTTTAGTGGGTGTGCGATTAACTATGTAATTTGCACAATTTATCCCCTCAGCCCAATATTGAAGACTTAATCCCTTAGATTGGATCATACAATTAGCCATTTCTTTTAAAGTGTGGTTCTTCCGTTCAACTACACTATTTTGTTGTGGTGTAAATGGAACAGTGTGCTGTTGTTGGATTCCTTGTTCAGTGCAAAAAGTAGTGAACTTGTTGTTAACATATTCTCCTCCATTGTCAGATCTGAACTTAATAATTTGATGACCAGATTGTTTTTCAACAAGGGCCTCGTAGGCCAAGAACATGTTAAATACTTCGCTCTTAACTTTTAGGAAGTAAACCCAAGTGTGTATGGAGTAGTCATCAATGAAAGTTAAGAAATATTTGAAACCAGAAAAGGAAGCAGATGGTAGAGGGCCACACAAGTCACTATGCACAAGATCCAAGGGAACTGAGGCATGCCAAGAGGCACATTTGTCAAAAATGTCCCGATGATGTTTTATGAGTACACAACTGGAACAAACACCATCCTTGCAAGATACCATCGGAAGACCAGTCACCATATTGTCTTTACATAGTTGTTGCAGTGAGTGGTAATTTAAGTGACCAAATCGCTCATGCCAAAGTTTGCTCAAGTTATCACTATGAGCAACAAAAACTGAAGGAAAAGTTGATAACCCAAATTTGTTAAATTTGTACAACTTGGTAATATCATCAACAGTTCCAGTAGCAAGGAAATTTTGAGGATTTTTAAAATCCTTGATTACAACATGGTGAGGTGTAAATGTCACAGTTTTACCTTCACTCAAATGAGTAATTTGATAGACTGATAACAAATTGCAGGAAATTTTTGGAACACATAGTACATCACTAAAATGACCATTTTCTATTGGAACTGTTCTATATCCTACAACACTTAGAGACCTATCATCACCAACAAATATTTGTTTGGTGTTACATTCATGCATAGTAGAAAAGATTGCTTGGTCCTTAGCCATATGATAAGATGCTCCATAATCAATGAGCCATTCATTTGAAGTAGAAGAAGAATATGTAGTATAAGAGTAACCAGAAGCACAAAGTGCATGTCCATGAGAGTTAGATTCTGAAGACGAATCTAGGTTGATGTGGTGCTTCTTCATTGCTGCTTCCAAGGCTGCCATCTTCTTGAAACACTTAGATTCATCATGGTTATCTTTCCCACAAAAATTGCAATGATGCTCAGTCTTCTTTCCTTTTGGCTTGGATCCTTTGTCATGTTTCAAAGAAGGAGCTGACTGAGAGGGTTTGGGACCCTTGTTGTTTGGCTTATTATTGCGAAAATTCTATTTCTTGGGAGGCTTGGAATTTTCTTTACGTTGGGACAATAAGGCTTTCCTAGATGTATCTGCATTATTAATTATTCCAAGATGAATGAGCTTATCTTGCTCTCTAATTAAGGAATCAAAAAAGGATTCAAGACTAGGCTATTGATAGCTAGCTGTAGTTAAGGATTCTTTCATGGAGTAGAATGTAGATACAAAAACAGAATTTGTAGTTCCAAGTTTGGAAAGAATATGATAAGTACATTGTTTGTCTTCTTTCTTAATCTTGCATTCTGCACATAAGAGTCTAAGAATTTTATACTTAGATATATAGTCTTGAATGCATGAAAAATCATTTGGATTCAAGGAAATCAACTCATTCTCAAGTTGATGACCCCGAATTTCATTGTGTTTACCAAACACAAATTCCAACTTTTCCCAAGCTATATCAGGTTCATCAATTCCAGATATGCGGAATCGCAAATTAGTAAAGATTGACATCCCAATCAATCCACGAGCTTCATCACATCTATTTGCCCATTTAATTTTCTTATCATCATCAGTGGGTTTTGTTTCTTTCCCTGAGGTTATCCTGAAAAGTCCCCTACTTCATAGAACATCCTCCATGTTAACCCAAAAATCCCTCACTCAGCTCTCAATGGCCTACACCACCCAAGGACACCATCTCACGACCCTCATATCACTCCATTAGACCCCCACACCCTCAAAATAGCCCAAGGATGAAGAAAGGGGCTTAAAAACCCCAAAAAGGAGCCCAAAATACCCTCCTAGGAGCTAAAGCCCCCCAAAAGGGGCTAAAACCATAAAAAGAGCTAAAGTTAGGGCAGAAGGGGCTAAAGCCCTGACCAAGGGCTTAAAACCCTAAAACCCCTTGAAAAAGCTATAAAAGGAGGGTGGGGGGTCACTCTTAAAACACTTATCTCTTGCATACTATTATGCTGCCCATGGATGCCTTGAGACACCTTTGCCTCTCAAGCCACCCACTCCCTCTCCTCCATCTCCATTGAGCCATTACTCCCCCCATCCAAGAGAGGTGCTTCCACAAGCTAGGGCATGGTGGCCCATTTCCACTAGAGAAGGTATAGCTTGTCTTTCATGTTTTATTTCTTTGCTTCTTAGTTTTCTTTGCTTTCTAACCAATATTTCATTTGCAGGTTTATTTTTAACATTGTTTTCCAGGGTTTATTGTAGCTGAGAATTTGTTTGCAGGTCTTTGGAAGCGAAACCCTAACCCTTGTTTGCAGAGGGGTTCACCATTGCTTCTCTCTTATTTGTGTTCTTAGTTTAGTTGTTGTCCATTTACATTATGTTTTCATTTTCTGCATTTATCCACGCAGGAACCTACCCTTCTATCCTATAGACAGAAGGGAAGCATTCCTGCCCCTGTAGCAAGGAGAAATCCCCGCTATAGAACTGGCGACCATACCAAGTTGATCCCACAGGATCCCTGGTCCAAATTTTTAATTTGCAAGTTTTTAAATTTTTTTCCCTAGTTTTCAAAAATTTCCTGTTAAATTCACTTTAAATCTAGTTTATTTTCTGTTATCAGTACTGCCGAAGCCTCTGCTAGGAAAAACCAAGTCAATTTGGCCACAATACAAGTTACGGTTGGCCAGATCTGACTCTGGACTGCAAAAAACCCCAAATCTGGGGTGGGGCGCTTTTATCGGGCCTGAAAGTGAGGTGAGGGTGCACTTAATGGCCAAATAGGTGTGCCTAGGGTGCACTTAATCCCACGATAAGTGTGACTTCAAACCAGAAACACTGTCTGTGACTGTTTTTGCATTTTGTGCGACCCCCTCACCCGTTTCTGAAAAAATCTTGCGCCCCCCTCGCTAGATTTGATTAGAAATGTGTGGCCCGTCAAACAGAACTTCAATTTCAATTCAATAGAGGTTAAATTTCAGTTTCATAGGGACTATTAGTGTGGCTCAGCCGCCTCTATCCAGCACTGCAAGTCAATTTCAGTTTCTATTTTTGTTTTCTGCAATTTCTTTTACAAATAATGTGTAGATTCCAAGTAAATGTTAATGGCTTAATCAAATGAATGTAGCTTAACTAAAATCAACCTAAAAATAACTGTCTTGCTCACCCTTCCTCCTCTACCCAGTCATCACCCTCCTGGGTATTCTAGGATACGACGAAGGGCAAGCTCGTATAGATATAGGCCCTTCATTGAACATTCTTCAAAACCACTAAAATCGGATGACCTGGAAGGTAGACGGGGTAGAGAAGGAGGGCTTCTCACGGTGCTAAGAATCCTCCCTGTTGACCAACCTTGCATCTGGGAGGTGACCTGAGGATCTATGGATGGGATTAGTCTCATTGTGTTGAGTGCCCAACACCTTCTCTTGGTTGAAGAGGAATATTAGTGTCAGGTAGTCATCTAGTTAGGCCATCAAACATTCAGGGTTAATAACTGTATTTGTTCACAATTTCTGATTATTCAATGCTTGCATACACAAACACAATGACATGAACTCTACCATGATGAATTCATAAACCATTTGCAGCAACCAAATACCAGAAAAAAAACAAACAAATACACCATACCAACTAATCAACCCAACTCAGTTCATGACGCTGAGTGAGCCTTAAAATTTACCAATTTACACTAAGTACAAACAACTCTACAGTCTTTGAGGACATAAGTCCCTGACTGCTTCAACTATGGGAAGTACTTGGGATTTTCCCAGAAACTCATTGTGAGGAGTACCATAGGAACCCCAAAGTAGCTGGCTGCTGAGAGGAATTGCCAAGCGAAATGGGAAACGACCCCTTCCGATTGAGTAGAAACACATGTGAGGAAAAATCCAAGCGTTGTCTTCTGGCAGTCTTGGTGGTCGAGTGACCACCCATAGCCAATAGGAAGCCACTGAAACTGGGGTCCAAACATCATTCCCACCAGTTTTAGACATAGAATCTAACACAATTGATCCTCCATGCTCTTCCTCACGCCTAAGAGGTGAACCACCACCATTTGGAACACTTAATCGACACCGTTGAAGCCACTCTTAGTGATCTCCCACACCATCAGAAGGCCACACAGCCTCTGATTCTGATTCAGACCCATACCAGTTTGAACCAGACCTCCATACTGCACCATCAAGCCCCATGGCTAGTGCGAATCCGGATCCATTTTTCGGCATAACCATAGCAAGTGGACCCATGTCCACATCACAACCTGTCAGCGACAACTTGGCGAGTGGCCCAAGCATAGTCATGCAAACTATCATCAGTCAGCTTCCACCACCTATAGTGACCAGCCAATCTGGCCCACTAGCAGCACATGGGGGCAGTGGCCCTTCTACACACACTGCCCCTCCTGCCACATAGTGGGGCAGTGGACCGTTCACTTACATTTCCCCTACTGTCATACATGGGGGCAATGTCCCCGCCACTCATACCATCCCACCCACAACACTTGGGGTCATTGGCCCATTCGCAATGGTGCCATCGCAAGCACCCCCAGCTGTGCAGACGCATTATGCACCTGCAAACCCCACCACCATTGCAGCCCCATCCCACATCAACCTGGGGTCAAATCTGCCATTCATGGCTCATCTTAACTTGCCTGACTTGGCAAGATTAACAAATGACCCCATTCACCATCAAGCCTTTTGGCCTCCAATGCCAACTAAGTTGCCATCAGGCATCCCCAAGTTTGAAGGCAAAGCACGGGAATGTCCCCAAAACCACATAATGAAATTCCATCTATGGTGCTCATCCAACAGCATCATAGATGATTCCATCAGGCTGAGGCTATTCCAACGCACTCTTACAGGTGTTGTGACCAAATGGTACATTGAGCTACCACAAGCCAAATATCCAGACTTCAACTCCCTAGCCTTTATGTTCCTACAGTATTTCCAACTCCCCGTTAGAAATGACGAAGGGGTGGAGATCCTGTTATCCTATTGCCAAAGCACTACCACTCATATAACCGACCACATCCATGAGTGGCGGCGACATTGCAGTCTATGCAAAATCCAACTTGACGACATGATCTTCTTGGATTGGTTCCTTAAGACCTTGCTCCCACCCATAGCAAAGGACGTCGCATCTGAACGTCCCCAATCCAAAGAAGAAGCCATACTAAAAGCTCAACAGTTTGACCTTATCTACGCTCAGTCTGGATACCTGTACACTGTCATTCCAGACGCCCCCCATCTGAGTACCTCATACAGTGATGCATCGGGGGCATCCCACACTGCGGACGGCATCGTAGGATCGGTATCCCAACAGCCACATCCTCGACCGACACCACCTGCCATTACACCACAACCAAGAAACACTTCTAATGTTGCTTACCAAAACCAAGCCCCAAACTATGGAAGAATGATGTCCCAATCCAGAGCAACAACTTCCTATGCATAGCCTATGCCACCGCAGCAGGCTCAAGCCAACACAATAGTATGTGGGGAAAATGCCCACATTTGTGGCACCAATAGCCCCACAAATCTACTATGCACCACCAGTGCAACTAGTTCAAGCCCCCACCCCCGCTCCATTGGGACAAGTGTTCGCACAACAAAAGCTTCCCAACCAGCCTACCCCCAACAATCAACAAGGGCAATCTAGGAATAACCGTCCCTGCAACCAAGGTAATAACCAACCGCAGGGAGGCGGTCAATAGCCGAACCCTCCCAACAATGCCGCTGCAAATGCGCTAGCCCAAAACCCCCCACGATAGAATGCACTAAGATGTAACGCCCCGTTGCGCACAAACCAACCATGCACACTCTGTGATGTTTATGGGCACTACACATTTGAGTGTCCCCTCATGGATTGTGCGAAGTAGGCCATTCAAAACGAGGCCCAACAGGCTACCAATCAAGTGCAACCCAACCCGGCACCACAAGGACCTCCCCCCATGGTGCTTCAAAACCCACTACTATTCCAAGGATTGGTGGCAACTGCACCCACTCCCCAGGCCAATCCCAATGCTCGGGGGGCACCTCCCATGGCCGAAACAGGTGTTCACCACCTGCTAGGCATGACGACTAAAGAAGTCAACTTACAAACTACATGAAATCAGTATGGTACCACCACTGAACTTGCTGACTCATGAGCAACATCCACGTCTAAGACAGTCAACCTGCCTCTTCATTTACCCCCGTTCCCATGCCCCCCCGTACGCAGAATTACCAATAACACCACGGCTGATCTGCAGTCAGCTATAGCATTGTGGATGATTTGGCCCAAACGCCAACTTCCATGTCCGCTCTTGAGGTACTTAAAACATGCCCAATGCAGCGGAAAGCCTTACTAGCCTCCCTAGGGGCAGTAGACCCCTCCAACTCCAAGTTGATCACATTTGACACAGAGAATGGAGAATTGCGCATGCCATTGACCTTCGCCTTTCAAATCTCGGTGTCCATCTGGAATTTGGTTGTGCATTGGTGCATAGTGGATGAGGGGGCATCCACGTGCGTTATGTATACCTTGGTTTGGCAGAAACTTGGATCACCAATTTTGCAACCATCCTCCACAACTTTGGGGGCTTATGATGGATATCCCACTAAATCCCAAGGAATCCTCCCCCATGTCCCCATCACGTTAGCCAAGAAGACAGTGCTGATCGACATAGAAGTCGTCAATGCTCAACTGGACTACAACCTCCTCCTCGAAAGGAGTTTCATGTATTCCATGAGAGCAGTCGCATCAACTGTCTTCCGTCTCATGATGTCCCCCCATGAAGGGAAGATTGTGACGGTTGATCAGCTCACTTATCATGATCCGCAAGGGTTAACGACACTTGCCAACGTTATCCCTACTATCACCACCATTGAGCCGTAAGGGGCGACCACACACACTAATGTTGTCCTTGCAATCAACACTATGGTTGACAACACACCAGCACCTCCGTTGTTGAATGTGGACCCTGGGTTGTTTGCCGATACCACCATGACAACTCCTTTCCCGTTAGTGTCACCACCACCGACACAAAATGAAATTACGGACTTGTGCATGGTCTCATCAAGCATTGCTGCACCCAAACAACAACCGTAGTCACAGCCCCAACCACAACCACAACATCATCCGCAGCCACGACAACAACAACAACTACAACATCACTCGCAGCAGCAACATTACGCATAGCCGCAACCACAACCACATCCCCACATGCAACTAGCTGGGAGTTATTTGGGCTCATCCCTAGTTCATACAATTCCCTTCCTCTTCCCTCCACTTGGTGTCATGAGCAAGCCAGTCATGGCCACCTTAAGCCTACCCAACTTTATGCTGGGAATCTTGGTGTGGTATCTTGATCCACCAGCTCAACCAGCAATGCCCCAAGTTATCTTAACCCCGGTGCAACCCATTATGGTCGAGTCTCACCCTCCACCTGGTCCGCAAAAGCCAACCGCCGCACTTGTACCCGCCTCGACCCACCCAAAAAGGGCTAGGGGCAAGAACGCCAAAGCCACTGTAGAGCCATGACAAGTCCCACGTTGTGCCGTCTATGAATAACATGGCCATCCAACTTAGAGTTTCCCTGAAATCCCAGTGATCTGTGCGCATTTGGATGCCATGGATACAAATGAAAACATCCCCGTGGTTGAACTCCCAACTGCGCCGATAGTCAGAAATAAGGCATTGAGCACAAACCATGCTTGTGCCCTTTGTGGCTTGTATGGACATTACTCCCACCATTTCCAAGGCATGCCCAAATTTCGAATGGCTCTCGCTAACCTCCGTCAACATTCCCTTGAGTCTGAGATCACCTTGATCGAAGAAGTTCACCCACCACCTCCTTCGTTAGAAACCATGTCCAATTACATGATTTCTAGTTATACAGACCCTCTTGTCTCCACCGTCACTGATGGTCCATCATACCTATCTCTTCTGTTGTTTCCCCAGCCACATCCGCAACCTCAGTTACTAGGGAAACAGTGGGTCATTCCCGATCAACATTTTCCTTTTCCTTTTTCTTTCCCTTTCTTTTTTCTACCATCTGAGATCGTGAGTAAGTATGTCTTAGCAACCCGCAATCTACAGGATTTCACACTAGGAGATCTTGTGTGTTACCTTGAACCACCTACCATACCTCTGAGGCCCCAAGATGTGTTGACTCATGCCCAACCAATTGAGATGATGTTTCACCTACCTCCAGGTCCATCAAAGAATCCTCCCATCTCTAGGCTTTCCCCTCTTCCTCCAAAAGAGACTGGGGGTAAGGCCACCAAAACCACAACCAATACCATTTACCTAATCTCTAGCACCAGTTTCCCTTCCATCTCATCGGCTGTGGAAGATCCACTTGATATATCCCAACACCACTTACGCGATGACATAGATATATGTAATACTGCCTTCGGTTTTACCCCATTCCCTTTAAACCATAGTGTGGAATTGGTTCTTCCCATAAAAGACCAGATTCCGTCATCCCGCCTTGCCAATGACCTTCGTCTTGGCAAGGGGGCATACCTCTTCACTGACTCAGACGGTCAACTCTTGAAGAAGTCGCGCAATGGGATCCACCTCAAGAGAGTCTATGCCTAATATAACCACTATGAGTCCCTTATAGCGTGGTTTTTTCCCTTTCTTGTTTTTTCAACGTTTTCTAGCACAAGTCAGGGGCAACACCATCAGCTGCTAATCCAAAGTCACCCGAAACTGGTTCGAGACACCTCTCACACCTCCGGGCTCAAATTTCCATTTCCTAATGAGACCATCATCTCATGTTTAATAAATAAATTTCGGATGACTTTCCTCAAGTCACCTCGATTTACGAGCCATGACATGACGATGCAAGTGTCTACGGACTTGTACTTGTATCACACTTCCCAACTGCTACTCATGTGAGTCCTCGGTCCACCACCCGTTAAGGAATGTGATTTTTAGCTTTTATTTTTGTATTTTTAAATAGTTGTCTTTTCCATTCACTGCACCTTATGCGGACCGCTGGACCACTATCCACAAACCAATTGATTTCTCTTGCACATATTTGGCATGTAAGTGCCCTCGGACTTGTACTCACATCACATGTAGTCAAGTCCATCCACCACAACACACACACGCTCTCCTGACCTCTGTCTGAGATCCATCTCGGTTTGCGTGCCTCTGTCGCACCGACTTGCGAGCCTCTGCCGTGAACTATCATATGCATGTATTGGTATGTTTGAGAGCCTTCTGCTCCGTCCATACTGCATGGATGACCTTTGGACCTCTGTCCACCGTCCTGACATGGGGCACCTCCTGTGCCACCACAATCGGTTGACCACATTGGAGTTTCGTTTAAGCTCTTTTATGACTCCTTAAAACAATGAAAAGATAGCCGAGCGCAGCTGCTTCCTTTCCCGCTCGCTAAAGTATAGGAAAGGGTGTCTACATCGTCTCGTTTACCCCCTTTTGCGGACCATGTAGACCATCAATTGAAAAGGACCTCCTTGGCACACTCAAGCCAAGACTGTTCCTCTTTGCATACTTTTATGCTTTCTCGAGCAAAGGGGACGCACTTTATGAAAAAGCTCACCATGGGTTGTCATTAAGCTCTTTTTCGGCCTTCTCATCAAGAAAAGATTGTCGAGCAAACTTGGTTTCGTTCATGCTCGTAAAAGTATCTGAATGACCTTCTAGTCAGTATAGGTTTAACCTTTTCCAGCCTGATTGGACTACCAACGGTAAAGAAGTCTCTCATCCCCTACAGGATGGGCGAGCTCTCCTATGTATACTTTTATCATTTTTTGGGCATAGGAGACTACCAACTAAAAATATCCCCCACTGGAGTCTTCTTCGTGCTTTTAGTCTCTCTAAAATTTAAAGCACCATCGAGCATTTACCTTCTCGGGCTCGCCAAAAATCCACGAGATCGTACCATAACGGTGTCCCTAGACACCACCCCACAGAAAACAGTTTGGCAGCACTCCCACATTGGGTCGCCTTTGTTCAGAGTACTCTGCAATGTGTCTTCCTTGGATCCCATCAATATCAAAAGTGTCCACCTCCTCCAAGTATTTCCTATCTACAGTGACATCCCCGGTATTAAAGCTATGATCCCATTCCGATGAGTTAAGCTTCATTTGCTGCCTGGTCCGCCCTGCCGTCATACTCTAAACAAAGGAAGTTTGAGTCTCCCACTCTCCCCCTGCCCCTATTCAATTCTTTCCCTTCCCTCCCCCACCCCCCTCCCCATTCAGTGGGTTAGTCCACATATTGTCTCACACCTTTCGGTTATTTCCCTCGCGCTCCTGGTGAAGGAAACATCATTGCCGTGGCTAGGGGCAGGTCTCCCTCTGTTAACGCCAGCACACATATTCCAGAGGATAGACCCAGAGATCCCTGTACCTTGGTTTCATTAACATCATTAATGAGTTCCTTGGACCACTTGAGAGGAGTACTTATTGCCTCTCGGAATGGTTGTTTCTCATGTGCTCGACTCCAACTACATCATCGCACCATTGAGATTCGTACAGGGTTTGGTGCACACAATACTTGGTCGAAGACCCCGGATGTCACCTGACTCTAGCACATTGATGAGTCTACTGGAGGGACCTAAACAGGTTATGTCCCTTGTGATTTCTGGGTTGTGTTGGAGATAGTGATCAGAAGCCCCAGCAGTGCTTCTATATACCTTTATGATTGATGCAACATACTTGTACCCATAGAGACTCTAACTCTCAATCAATGAGTCCATACAGCTATGTGCCATTCCAGATCAAGCAGACCGTCAGTCATGAAGATATAGCATTCCATGAGAATGCCATGGGTCTAATATACCAGATCAACATTGTATTCGGCCTCACATGGAGGCAACCATTATTGTAACATCAATTTTATATGATCGGCTCTTGTATTTTAGAGCATAGATCAAATTATTCTTTTGACATTGTCACGAGCATGGGGATGCCCGCCTCATCCATATACATGTCACACATTATTTATATCTCACCCATTGATGGGAACCATATTAATACAAAAATCAAATCCACAATGCCCCAGCCCCGAAAGCACCACCTCTACCCAACAAATCCTATGATGTCCGTCGGCCATACATTGAGATCCTACCCTCACACATTAGGGGGCAATCTGTTAACCCAAAAATCCCCCACTCAACTCTCAATGGCCTACACCACCCAAGGACACCATCTCATGACCCTCATATCAATCCATTAGATCCCCATACCCTCAAAATAGCCCAAGGATGAAGAAAGGGGCTTAAAAACCCCAAAAAGGAGCCCAAAATACCCTTCCAGGAGCTACAACCCCCCAAAAGGGGTTAAAACCCTAAAAAAAGCTAAAGTTAGGGTGGAAGGGGCTAAAATCCCAAAAAAGGGTCTAAAGCCCTGACCAAGGGCTTAAAACCCTAAAACCCCTTGAAAAAGCTATAAAAGGAGGGTGGGGGGTCACTCTGAAAACACTTCTCCCTTGCATACTGTTATGCTGCTCGTGGATGCCTTGAAGCACTTTTTCCTCTCAAGCCACCCACCCCCTCTCCTTCATCTCCATTGAGCCATTGCTCCCCCGATCCAAGAGAGGTGCTTCCACAAGCTAGGGCATGGTGGCCCATTTCCACTAGAGAAGTTATAGCTTGTCTTTCATGTTTTATTTCTTTGCTTCTTAGTTTTCTTTGCTTTCTAACCAATATTTCATTTGCAGGTTTATGTTTAACATTGTTTTGCAGGGTTTATTGTAGCTTAGGATTTGTTTGCAGGTCTTTGGAAGCAGAACCCTAACCCTTGTTTGCAGAGGGGTTCACCATTGCTTCTCTCTTCTTTATGTTCTTAGTTTAGTTGTTGTCCATTTACATTACGTTTTCATTTTCTGCATTTATCCACGCAGGAACCTACCCTTCTGTCCTATAGACAGAAGGGAGCCATTCCTGCCCCTGTAGCAAGGAGAAATCCATGTTACAATCCATACGATATTTCCATGAGAAATAGTTAGAACTTGTAAGTATAATATCACAAGGGGCAGCCATACTATAAAATAATGGCTGAAAGAATAGAAAATAACTATCTAGATGCAAAGAGCTCAAAAAAATATGTGGTTTAAAAAAAAACAGCATTGAAAACTGATTCTAAATGATGAAGTTATGCTTGATCAAAGAAAATGTTGAAGATGTCCCCAATAGTGACGTGGCAAATATTAACTTGACCAACTAAAAAAAGAACCCCCCTCTTCCCAAGATCAACCTTTGACAATCACTTTAAAATAAAGTTGGTTTTAAGTGAATCACTTTTTGTAGAATAAGTGATGTTCACTTTTACAATAATGTTTCTTTTAAATAGTGCGGAAATAAATTAAAAGACTTAAGTGACTCATTTTTTATTTTAATTTATTTATGTGAGATGCACTTTTACAATAAAATAAATTGAAAATAGAAATTGTATGCACTAAAAAGTAGCTTAATAAGACTTGAACTCAAGACCTATTAAGGAATAAAACAACTTTGGACCAAGTGAGCTAAGTTTAAAAAGTACGTAAAATAATGGAAAGAGGAAGGGAGGTTTTTTTTTTACTCTTCTCTCTCATTCTCCGTGCTTGCCTTTTTTTCCTGCAAATCACAAAAAAAAAGAAGAAAAAACAAATTTTTTTTTTCCACACAATGGGGTTAGATTTTGGTTAGCTTACCCGGAAAGTCTACATTTTCAAGTTTTCTCACTGTTTCTAATTTGCCGTGATCACACAAGGTGCACGGAAAAAAGCATACGTAGCCGAGAAGACAAAAAAAAAACTTTCCCTTACTGTTTCTGATTCACCGCGATCGCTTAAGGTGTACGACAAAGAGCATACGTAACCAGGGAAGGCAACAGTCTGAGACTAAAACAGTAAAGTTCTAATAATAAAACTGATAAAATATGAGAGATTTTAAAAAAAATAAAACAAATCCGTTAGTGTTACATTATACCTTCATATTTGCCGAAATGGGTGTTTCTGGAACAAATGGAAACAATTTTCGATGAAACGAAAACTATTTCCCAATGGAAACGATGCTCCGGAGGTAATGGAACTACTCCCACAGGCCACAAATGTATAGAAAATCCAGAACCAGAAACCCTTTCAAAGTTTCGGCAACACCGGTTCCAAATCTTAATCAAAATCGAAAGCGGCTCTTCATAAACACTCTGATACTATGTTCGGGTACACAGGGTACTCCCAAAGGACCGAACACCTTGAGAAACTGCTTCACACAAATAGATCACAGATCAACACACCGATGTTTGTCACGTGGTTAAAACCCTCAAGAGAGAAACAGTCCACGGCCCCGGCTAAATAGCTACTTGGAGCAATTTATTATGCAAAAGAAATAAATTTACATGAGATTCTCATAATCAATCAACTAGCCAAGGACCCTCTATGCTCTTTAAATATAAATTATAGACCAATTGGGTGTAAAGCCACAGATCAATGGTAGGTATGATCTAAGAGAAGTTGAACCGTAGGATCACTTTATGTTTAGAACATATCGTGACCGTCGGATTAGAATATTTACAAATGCATACTAAAGAAACAAACTTTTACCTAACGGATATATTACACAAGTTGATCTTAACTAACTCCTAAGTGTCTAAATATCCTAACACCAACTCAAATCATTAGTGGGAGATTCATCCTCCAAAACCCACTTAGAGACTAGATCAATCTTATACAATAAAATTAGATCCAGATCCTTCGCTCACAATTGTTTTTAAGTGTATATAAAGGTTGTAGTAGATGAAGGCCATCTTCTCCAACAGCTTGTGCTTCAAACTATTGCCTCATTTCTCTCCAAAAAACTGTTGACAAGTCAAAATCCCAGTTGCACATGCGAGGCACATTTGTCTGATGGCTAAGTTGGACTTTTGAGTCTATCTTTGTGATTCACGAGTCTGGAGAGTAGGCCAAGTCTCCGTTGATTATGAGGAGTAGGTTGAGTCTCAAATGATTATGGTGAGTGTAGAGTTAGGAAAGTGAAAAGTATACCATGCAAGTCTCAAGAGAGTACTTGGCCCAGATTAAACTCACTAGACTTGGTGAGTCTTCTGACAACATTAGTTTTTAGTACTATAGTTATGTTCTTATTTCTCAACAAAGTTTAATATTATGAATGTGTTTTTAATAATGTTAAAATATTATACACAGTATAGTCTCGATGTATTTGCAATTGCAAGATTAGGATATACTTTGATGAACTACTCATTGGAATATCCAAGGCAGTTTACAGATCACCGTAATATTCTCTACCAACCACTTTAGTTTTCCAATGGCTAAAGGATCATTCTTTTGTTGTATTTACAAGAACCCTGTTTGCATCTAGTGAAGGTTTTAGTCAATTTCTGATTACATTTGTGCTGCAATGTTAAGCTGAACTACTCTAATTTTCTTATGTGTTTGGTTAGAAGTAACTATTCACTTCTAAATTTCAAAGAAAAAATAGACAAATGAAAGAGTAAATTTAGACACAATGAAGGTTTTCCAAAGTAAATTGTACCATTCCTTTACAATTTCATGCACAAAACTATATTTGCAGTAAATAATTGTGACAATATGAAGAGGCACAAATTAAAAACTAAATTTTGAGCTTCTACCTAAAATAAATTAGCAAAGGATAAAACTTTTCCATTGTATGCATAAAGTTGCATGAGTTCTACTGGTTGGATGTACATATGAAGTTGTGTTGGTTCTAGTGGCTGGATGTGCACATGAAGCTGAAGTGGTTGGATGTACGCTTTACATGGATAGGTGGAAGTGCCCCACAGATGCCATGCATCATAATGCACATGTGGAGGCACTACGAATTGGGAACATAGATTTGGATAAAAAGGATCATGGGAAACATATACAATGAGTTAGGAAATATTAATAAGATCTCTATATAACACTCATTTGATTACAGGTAATATTTATGTATTGCAAATATTTTTTTTTAGTTAATAGTAACGTTTGCCTGTGTTCTATAGATATGAGCATGTAGGTTGTTGATGAGTGATTTTAAGCATGGTTGTCTTTGGAAAAAAAATTGGATTCTAAGCATGGTTGTATTTAGATATTTTCTTCTTCTTCTTAGAATAACAAATGATGCAATCTTAGTGTTAATATTGATCCTTTACCCAATTATTAAAGGGTTCTAGCTCAATGGAAGAGCGCTTGCCTTACAAGCACGAGGTTGGTGGTTCAATTCCTCCATTCCCTAATGGTATTGCAATATTGGTATTTTTAATAAAAATATGTTATTATGATTTATTATGGCTATAGGGGGGTTTCAAACCATTTTTTAATGTTTCTATGAGGGGGGTTCTAAACAACCTTCATATGTCACTATGAGGGGGTTTCAAAATTGCCCTTGTATGTTACAACGAGGGGGGTTTAAAACCCCCCTGTATGTTTATATGAGGGGGATTCATAACTTCCCCCAAATGTTTATAAGATGGATTTTTGGGGGGGTTTTGAACCTCCCCAAAAATTCACTTTTAGCGTTGATTTTGATCTCTTCCAGAACCGTTCTTAAAAGTCCAAAATTTTAGTGCCAGTGATATTGGGGGCATTTTTGTTGAGACCACCTCCAATGGTTTGCAATATGGAGTTTTAGGGGAGTTTTAAAACCACCCTTGTAGGCACCTATGAGAGGGGTTTGTAACCACCCTTGTAGGTACCTACGAGGAGGATTTGTAACTTCCCTGTAGGTACCTATGAGGGGGGTTTGTAACCTCCCTTATAGGTATCTATGAGGGGGGTTTGTAACCTCCCCCAAAGGTTTGTAATAAGGACTTTTAGGGGTGGTTTGGAACCACCCATATAGGTGTCTACGAGGGGGGTTTAGATCTACTATTAAAAGTCAGTTTTGGGGGGGGCGGGGGTAGAACTGCCCCCAAAAGTCACTTTTAGAAGTGTTTTTGATCTCTTCCAAAACCATCCCTAAAAGGAAAAACTTTTAGTGTCAGTTCTATTAGGGGGAGTTTTGGAAAGACTGCCTCCAAAGACAAAACCGCCCCCAAAAGTGACTTTTGGAGGCGGAAGACAACCCCCCTACAAGTCAAATTTGTTGTAGTGTAAACCTATTCTTTTATAAAGTAATCCACAATAACAAAATTTGTAAAAGAATGGGTAGCTGTTGGCCAGATTTTCTGTCTATGTCCAAATATGGAGAACTAACCCACACAAGGTTCTTAACACGACCCTCGATGTGTTTGGTGTAGCTGATTCTCGTAGGTTATGGTCCTGATACCATATAAGTTTTCCTCAAGGAGAGTCTCACTGTTTAGGTTTCAAAAAATGTTTTCAAAAACTATTTAAGATATGAAGAACTTAATTAAATTATAAAGAAGACTACCTATTTAACAACTGCTAAATTAAAACTAGTTATTTAACTACATGCTATACTAATCTATCTTGTTGATCTATCCTATATAGGCCAAGAGAATTTTTATACTATTTACTGTTACTTGTTGTACTCTAAGTTAGGATTTGGAAAATATAATATATATATTGAGAAAAATATCTTTAAATATATCAAAATCCCACTTAAAATAGATTATAGTAATATGCAATAAGAAATACTAATAAATTATTACAACCTAGAACATATATACTGTCATAAAACAACAAGTACTACTATGTATAATATTTGCAAGACTATGATAGTAATTCTTACTGATCAAAACATCTGTACAAATATATAATTCGAACAATAAATCATATGAATTGTGACCTAAAAGTTATATTAAGTAATGAAAAATTATATAATAATAACCATATACATCACACAATCATAAATTAACACATGGCATATTCGAAAGTGAAAATATAATCAATACAACACAGTACAATGTGTATGTAAATCAAGATATGAAAATACACTGTAAAAGAAAGTTGTTGTATATGTATATAATTGTATCAAATAAAATAGGCACAATAATGTTACGAGTTTCTCCAAACATCACCAAAACGTATGCCAACATAGGAATTAGCTTCAAAATTACAAAAGAAACTACAACTCTGTATGACAGTTTCTTCTCTCTATCGAATCCCCTACCTCAAGTCACCCTCGTGACTTATATACAAAAATTAAATCAACTACTGGGAGAGTCTTATGGATCTATTTACCAAAGATAGACTTTTCAGTTTTAACAACTGTCAAAGTAAAACAAACAATCTATACAATTGTTTTGTTAATAATATAATGAGCATCTTAAATACTTTAAACCATTCCCCTAAATATAAGGCACATGGAATCGAGAGCATCAGAAGAGGTAATTAGTTTATCAACTGGTAATCGAAACTTCTACAAGTCCAACAACATCAACAAAACAAAACACATCCATGAAAATTGTATAAACCATTTGTAATAACAATTTTACAAAACATTAAATTTTCATTTAAAATCATATTCAATAAATGAAAGAACAAACAAACGAATTTCAAGCATGACTACAGAATCTTCGATTCTGTAGGTATGCTAATTAAATCATTCATTACCCGTTAAAGATAAAAATATTGTTAAATGCAAACTGAAGCAAAACAATTTTAAGTCGTGATATTCAATTTGGTAGCTCGTCGTGCCTCAGATAATTTGGCCTGAAGTTTCACAATTTTAATCTTTTGTTGTTCTCCTTGTTTGTGTTATCGTTCATTTGCAACAACTAAGGATTGTTTTACAGCCTTGTACTTATCCTTCTTTAACTTCAACTCTTGTCATGTGTTCACCCACAATAACAACTCACTTTTGAGGGTTTTGATTTCTTCCTTCATTCCCAGTGCGTTGGAATGGGATTCTATTAATCTGTCACAATGATCTAGGGACTGAAAACACAGTCTCATAAAGATTTCAGACAATTAAGCATGAAAATGACATAATGGTGCTGCAATTGGAGTAGTAGCTCTGTATAATCAATGAAGAATGAATAATATAATACAATGATCATGCAAGATGCATGAATGCCAAAACAATTCGAATTCCCAAGGATGTCATTCAAATTGAATGAATGGGTGTAGCTTAACTGATAGTAAGCCACATTAAACACAACTAGTTAACCCATTGATCAAGTCTTGATTGACTCAACTGAGTCCTAACTGAAGTCGGAGTGCAATGGATGACTGAGTCTAACTGAAAGTAGCTCAGACACATGTCACTGCATTCCAATCAACAAGTGGCAGCACATCATTAACTCCAATGAACCCCAATGAGGTTAACTAAAGTCAAACTGGTCATCAGAGGTGGTTGGAGGCTCCCTAGTTGACTCCAGTTCATAAATATTAATAAAAATAATCAATATAATGAATGGAGGATCCTTCACCACTTAGCTTAACTAATTGTAACAATCATTTAGCATTTATGACACTCAGATCAACCTCGGAATGCTCCCTGTTTGAAGGAGGAAGCCCAGTTAGCCTCCCCGAATGAAGGCGAAGGCTTAGTTGGCCTCCTTGACTGAAGTTAGGCGTGGGTGTGCTCATGCTGATGTCATAATGTGCTCATCTGATGCCGATTAAGTCAATAAAACTTAGGATAGTGATTTAACAAGGCCAAATTGACCAAATTAAGTGTGCATGTTGGGTAAATGTCTCCAACACCCCCCCTTAAGCTATACTCAGAGGAGTAAAAACAAAGTGCATGAAATGCTAGGGCCCTTGCAACAAAGGCCATAGGTCACCCTGTATAATAATGTAACTCAAACAATGCTAAAAAATAAATCTAAGTGAGGAAAAGAGGGAAAACCTAGTGGGAAACCCCCCCCCCCCCCTCAAGTTGAACACTAAAAGTAGTCTGATCACCCTGATGAACTCACCCCCAACAGTGAATGGAGGTAAGTGAACTTATTTTTTGAAAATCTCTTGGTGAAGATGTCTGTAATCTGCTCATCAGTGGGGCAGTATTGTAGAATGATGGTCATGTCATGCACTAATTCCCTGATATAGTGCATGTGTATCTCTACATGCTTGGTCCTCTGGATGGTAACTGGATCTGTGGATATCTTAATAGCACTTTGATTGTCACAAAAGAGGACAGTGGACAAACTACTACCAAGATCAAACTTTGAAATAATTCCTTGCAACCAAACATCTTGGATGCAAGCATTCACCGCTCCTCGGTACTTGGCCTTTGCTGAAGACAATGCTATGGCAGCCTGCTTTTTTCTAGAACAGAAAATGCGGCTGCCACCAAACATGAAGACATATCCGAAAGTATAATTTCGATCAATAGAATCACCCACCCAATCAGAATCTGTGTAACCAACCAGCTCTAGCTTGGGGTCTGCAACATAGTGAATGTCGTAGGTCCTAATTCTTGAATATACTGGAGGATCTTCTTGACTACCTTCCAATGAATATCATGAGGCTGCTGCATGTATCTTGACACATCATTCATGGCATAACATATATCAAGCCGAGAATGAGTCAAGTAGAGCAAGCTACCTATCAGCTGTCGATAAATAGTGCAGTCCATGGGAGGTGTGCTTTTTCCTCCTTTAAGGCTGATCCCTGAAAGGAAAGGGAATGGATCAGCCTTACATTCAGCCATGTTAAAATTTACTAAAATGTCTGATATGTATTTGGACTGATTTACCATTATCCCGTCAATATTTTGCTCAATTTCGAGCCCCAAAAATTGCTTCAAGAGCCCCAAATCGCTCATTTCAAATGCATTGTGGAGAGCAGTTTTGATGACTGAAATAGAAGTAACTGTGCTACCTGTAATCAGTAAGTCATCAAAATATAAAACAATAATAATAAAATTACCTTCATACTTCTGTATATACACATTCAGATCTGATTTACACCTTTGCAAGTTTTGTAAGAGAAGGAAGGCATCCATCTTGGAATACCACTCTCTTGGGGCCTGTTTTAACCCGTATAGTGACTTCTTTAGTTTGCAAACCAAAGATGGATCAGAAATGTAGCCCTCAGGCTGCTTCATGTATATCTCCTCATGAATATCTCTATGTATAAAGACATTCTTAACATCCATATGATGCACTTCCCAGTGCTTAGATGCAGAAATTGCCAAAACTAGGCGGATGGAGTCCATTTTTGCAGCCGGTGCAAAAGTATCATGGTAGTCCACACCTTGGACCTGGGACAAAACCTTTTTCTACCATCCTTGCCTTATATTTGTAGGTTGTGCCATTAGAAGCAACCTTAGTCTGAAACACCGACTTGAATTGAACCAATTTCCTCCCCGGAGGAAGAGAAACTAGCTCCCAAGTAGTGTTTTTCTAAAGAGAATTCATCTCTTCGTCCATAACAGCTTGCCATATTGGATCCTTTCGAGCATGGTAGTAAGAATTAGGATATTAAATTATCATTAAATAACAAGATTTAGACAGAAAATAATCAGGACAAGAGAGCGCAATACCCACTCTTTGGAAATCAGACCAGGTTCTCCTTGGATCATCTGGATTTCTAATGTTATCACCTGCGGAGGAGAGTGTCTGTCGGGCCCATGTTGGGAGATGATTTTGTAATTCAGGTTCTGATTCAGAATATGATTTTTTATGTTCACTAATATCAGAAATAAGAGGATCTAAATCAGGGTCATCACCCCCAATTCCATCATCCAAATATTCAGTAGAATAGGAAGGAAATTCAGCAGTTTTCTCCTTCACTAGTTCTACCTCCTGAAGAGGCTCATCGAACATGACACTCTTTTCAATGATGATCTATTTTTTTCTGATGCCTAGAAGCTTCAAACCTTTATATTCATCAGGATATACAATAAACAGACATTCTATGCTTTGCGGTTGCAAAGCCCTCCTTTTCACAAGTGGAATTCGGGCCCATGCAGTGGACCCAAACACCCTCAGATTCGACACATCCGACTTGTGTACGAAATATGCTTCGAAAGGGGTCTTCCCTTTCATGGATGAATGTGGAAATTTGTTTTGAATATATCCTATAGCATGTATGGCTTCATCCCACAAATTTGCAGCTAACTTCTTTGATTCCAGCATACAAGTGGTCATCTCCTTGAGAAACCAATTCTTCCTCTCCTCTACCGTTCTGCTGGGTAGTGTAGGGAACTGAATGCTGGATATGAATACCACTTTGGGAACATATATGTAGTAACTTATTACTGATATACTCCCCACCATTATTAGATATCAAAATCTTGATCTTTTTTCCATATGCATTCTCAATCAAAGCCTTCAATTTAGTGAATTTTTCCAAGACTTTCGACTTCTTTTTGATAAAAAAGACCCATGCGTATCTGGAAAAGTCATCAATGAAAGTGAGAACGTACCTTGATCCATTCATGGATGTGGTAGGTATGGGACCACTGATATCAGAATGTATCAGTCCTAAGATGCATGATGTTCGGCTTGCCTTCCACCAATCAAACTTATGCTCAGGGTGCTTTCCAACAACACAGCCCTTGCAAATTCCGGTGGTAGCTTTGATGACTGAGAGGCCTTCAAACATAGAATTATTCTGTAATTGCTGCAAGTACTTAAATTTCAGGTGGCCGAACCTCTCATGCCACAGTATACTAACCTCATTTCCATGATCTAGCAATGCGGTGGGCTTTGCATCCACCACAAAATGGGAGAACTCGTAGGCTTTTGCATGATGGTTTGCAAGGCCTTTTGCTAAACGTTTTCTGGATGCAAGTTCTGTGATCTCTACATCATCTGGGATAAAGGAGACTCTCTTGGGAACTCCTGTATGTGCCATTTGATAAACACTTAGGAGGTTTTATGCAAGAGATGGTACATACAAAACATTGGAAAAATAACCATGCTCAATATCTACAGTACCTTGTCCTTCAGATATGATTGTGGAGTCATCTCCCATGTGGATGGGAATGGATTTGCTAGTCTCCAAAGATTAGAAAGAGTCTCTTTCAGCCATAATGTGATTTGAAGCTCCAGAATCTATCAAAATAGCTTTGGACTTCGAAGTGCTTGCCATGAGGGCATGACCTCTTTCATGCTGTGGTTCCTAATCTTGCTGATCTCTCCTCCGAAAGATTTCCAGAAGATTGATGTGATTTTTCTCAAGAAGAGAAGTAGCTTCATCAATTTTTCTTTTATGCAGGCATGTTTAGGGTGGAATCCCTTTCCGCAGTATGAACGCATGACTTTTTCCTTTCCATGATGCCCTTTTCTTTTGTTCTTCTTTGAGCCAGAAGGCTCTTCATGTTGCTAGTTTTCAACTTTATACGTAGGAGGTTCGAATTTGGTTTTGGGTTCTTCTACTGCTTTCCTTTACCCTTTAGATCTTTGGGCCCCGAAGCATAGAGGGCTTGATCACAGAAGGATTTGATGATCCCCATCTGGACAAGCTTACCATGTTCACTTGTTAGGGACTCAATGAAGGAATTGAGTGAAGGAATCTTCCATCCAGGGGTTGTGAGCTTTCCTGCATGGAATGTAGAAACAAACACCGAATAATTAGCTCCATGTTTGGAGAGAATGGTGAGGATGAGCTGATCATCCTCCTTCTCCACCTTACACTGCTTCAACAGTAATACAATGTGCTTGAACTTTGTGAAAAAATCATTTAAGGTTTCGAAATTGGAAGGCTGGAGAGACATCAACTCGTTTTCAAGATGGTAAAGTCTCAAATCATCCTGTTTTCCATACACGGTGTCCAATTTGTCCCAAATTTCCTTTGGAGTCTTCAATCCCAAGAGATGGAAAAGAAGATCCTGAGAAATAGAGAGGCACAAGAATACGAATGCTTCATCTTTCTTGTTCAAGAATCTAGCTTTGTCTATCACGTGAGTAGGCTCTTCTTCAATTTCCATAGTGACCTGGTAGAGTCCTCTGGCATGTAGCTGGATCTCCATATCTCCTTTCCACGAATGGAAATTGAACGGAGTCAAGAGTTCGACGGAAGAAGCCATCTCAAATTGCTGGAGCGAATGCTTTCACCTGTTAAAACCTACAAATCACAACAAAATGGGGACCATAAGGTTGAACAACCTGTACATTTTAGGCTTTCATCACACCCAGCATAGTTGATCAAGCAAGCTTGATCAACAATTACTTAACTTGGGGTATTAAGTGGTAAGCATTGGCTTCTGGTGTAGTGCTGGAATTTTGAGATTTTTGCTCAATTTTTCATGCAAGATCTGTCAAAAACCATGGTTTTGAGATATTTGAGCTTCGTCCTGCCTTGAGCTCTGATACCATATTAATCTGTCACAGTGATCTAGAGACTAAAAACATAGTCTCATAAATATTTCAGACAATTAAGCATGAAAATGGTATAATGGTGATGCAATTGGAGTAGCAGCTCTGTATAATCAATGAAGAATGAATAATACAATACAATGATCATGCAATATGCATGATGCCAAAAAAAATTGAATTCCCAAAGAGGTCATTCGAATTGAATGAATGGGTGTAGCTTAACTGACAGTAAGCCACAGTAAACACACCTAGTTAACCCACTGATCAAGTCCTGATTGACTCAACTGAGCCCTAACTGAAGTCGGAGTGCAATGGATGACCGAGTCTAACTGAAAGTAGCTTAGACATATGTCACTACATTCCAATCAACAAATGGTAGCACATCATTAACTCTAATGAACCCTGATGAGGTTAACTGAAGTCAAACTGGTAATCAGAGGTGGTTGGAGGTGCCCTAGTTGACTCCAGTTCATAAATATTACAAAAAATAATCAATATAATGAATGGAGGCACCTTCAACACTTAGCTTAACTAATTGTAACAATCAGTTAGCATTTATGACACTTAGATTACCCCCATAATGCTCCCTATTTAAAGGAGGAAGCCCAGTTAGCCTCCCCGAATGAAGGAGAAGGCTTAGTTGGCCTCCTTGACTGAAGGTAGGCATGGGTGTGCTCATGCTGATGTCATAGTGTGCTAATGCTGATTCCTATTAAGTCAATAAAAATTAGGATAGTGGTTTAACAAGGCCAAATTGACCAAATGAAGTGTGCATGTTGGGTAAATGTCTCCAACAGAATCCTTTAATTATCTTTCTAACCGAGATACTTTGTCCTTATGAACATGTTTAAGTGTTTGTTGAAGATTCTTTTCACTCCTAGCAGGAAAAGAATCACCTATGTATGAAGGCCTTTGTTCAGGTCTAAATGGAGATGACCCATCAATGATTTCCTTAGGAGAATTAGTCATGGGGTTATTTTACTCAATACTTTGTTCATTACAGTTGTTATCGCGAGTAACTTCACAAATTGAAGAAGGATCATCGTCATCACTTACGTCTTCCACTAATGGTAATTCTTTCTACTATTGCATTGTTGAAGGGGTTAATACCATAAACATACTCCTGGTAAAATTATGAGCACTTACAGATATAAACTCTTTATGTTTAGATTTAAGTTCATAAAAAGAATCGAGTCATCGTTTTGACACTTGACTAATTATTTTGGATTCTTTGTAGGTGTGTTATAGGTTTGGACAGGATGCAAGCGATTGATAGAAATTCCAACCATTGGAATGATATCACCCTCTGCCAAATTATCTCCTAAATCCTTCACTATGGAAGGTTTACTAACATTCACTTATTTAGGGTTTACATCAGGATTTAATGTTGAAGGTTCATTCATAGAGGGTCTTCTTCTTTTCTATCGAATCCTAGGGATAGGACAAGGAAAAAACTAAGTCTACCTGAAACTATTTTCAATTAAAAATTGGTCCCAACTCTTACAAATTGTGGACAATTGGTATTGTATCAAGATTTTTAATAAACCATGGTGGAATAAGCTTTCATCCGGATCTCCTACTGCAGTTTGGATCACGTAAGACATCTTTTCCAAACTATTAAGCAAGAAGCAAGGTAAATTTATGCTAGGTCCTTTGAATGATGTAACACCCCGGTTTTGACCCCAAGGGGGAGGGGAATGTGTGCCCTAGTTTTGACCCCATGGTATTGAAATTGTACATGATATATATATTATTGAGATCATGGCATGGAGCTCAAGTCCAATGCCCTGTCATTGATCTGGTGTTTTGTATAGGTGATCAAGTTTGATGCATATGGTTATGGTGCTAAGTAAGGCACAATACATTTTAATATATCATGTAACTATGTAATTAATAAAATACCACAACTAGTTATGGGACTGCAATGTGAAAGAGACGGGGGCATTATTTCAGAAAGGAATATGGAGGGAGTTAAGCCAACATAATCCAGGTGAGTGATTACAGGTTCAATCCTCACAAAACCAAGTTTAATCAATATAAAAACCTTCACTGATTTGTTTTCTAAGTCACCCAGCGGACGCGAGACAAAATGAATCCTTTTGGATAGAAATTTCATGCCCACTAGCTTATATTAAACACTTTCTAGTTATCCAACGAAATGAAATAGCAACTGTTGGATTTAGATCAACGGTGGGCCTCAAATAAACTAAAGTGAATTTCATAAAGTATCACGCCTGCCAAAGTTTTCTTTGTCCGCACTAGTTCAATCAGTGAAATCACTGTGCATCGTCGATCTATTTGATGGTTGATCTCAATCATAGATCTGTGTAAAAGTTACCCGCTCATAAGCTTGTCTGCCCTAGTTCATTCCTGATACTCGGTAATTCAATTTTCTTGCAGGAAAATGGTTGAGGCAGTTAATACCTTGGGTAGAGCAAGGAATGATAGTCGGTTTCATGAATAAACAATCCCACAGTTTGCAGAGGCTGTCTTCTTGCTTCTGAAGCAAGTAAAACCAAAATTTACATGCCCAGTCTATCAACCCAAGTATTCATATGAATGTTTGGTCACTCGAAACATGATACCAAGGGATTCTACCACCATTCGTTCACTAACGATTAGGCATTGTTCACTCTCTTGGGTCGTGAAGAAGGTTTTCAGTTCATGATTATTCATTCCATCTAGATTGTGGTCCATTGTGGTGTGGAACCATGTTTTCTCTATGTTACAGATTAGAGAATGTGTGGTTGTGTTTCCTTGTGTATTTTTGTGATGTACATCCCTGTTTTGGGTTGAACACCAAGGAGTGGAAGAGGCCTAGAATTGGCTGATAAACCCAGTGAAGAGAGGAACCTCACAGACAGATCAAGAGGGGTTGGAAAATCCTTTCTGCACACCCTAAAGAGCACTGGAAGGGAAGGAATGGCCCAAGGGAAAAATGTAGTAGTGAAGGGAATACTTCCTTGTGTTGGGTGGTGCAGGTATTGTGGAGGCCGAGCCAAATCTTGTGTAGGTGTCCACAGCTCTATGGTTGGGCTCACTAGCTTAGCAATTCTACCTTTCCATTGCCTTAGCAGTCTTAGAAACTGAACTGTAGGTTGGTTTGACTATGTTTTGATGTGTGTGGGTCATTTCCTTAGTATCCTATGAAATCCAATTGTATATTGGCTTGGTTGGACAGTATGTTAAACTCAACTATGTGTTGGCTTGACTCTGTGTGTTTTGACCTGGTTGTGTGCAAGTATTTTGTTCCCTAGTTCATTGTGGAAATCATGCCCAGCTTGGGGGTGGCAATGGTGTTGAGAGATTAATGAACACACTAACCTATGGTTGGGTGGAAGATTGTAGCCACATAGTTAGTTGCGGTACAAATCATCATCAAGATAAGTATTCTTTGTCCTTCTTGTTTATGCATTGTAGTTTCTTATGAATGAATGATGGAATGAATGAATATGATGAATTGATGAGGAGGAATGTTTGCAATGAATGAAGTAGGATTTACTGTTGCATAAGTTTCTCTGTTATGCTTGTTTATGCCATGTATTTGTCTATGAATTACTGTGTTCATGTTGAATGCTTGTTGATGATTAAGTAGACGTTACTTGTGTATGTTTCCCTGCATTTTAATCCTATATATGCCTTGTTTTTTTGCAAAGAATTTTGATTAAGTCCTTGGAGGCTGGAATCCTGTTACATAGTCAGAATGATTATGACTTAGGGTTTATGCCCCTTGAAATCCTCCTAGGGAAGGAAGAAGGCAGAAACTGGGAAAGAGCGGTTAAACAAGGAAAAAAGTGGGTTTTCAGCATCTCGGGATCCGCCTGTGGAAGATGGAAACAAGGATAAAGGTTTTGTTTGTCCTGAGTTCTGCACTGGAATGCAAAAAGGGGGAATGCAGAAGGCAGAAACAAGGATAAAGGTTTCCGTCGTTTGATAGTTTTTCGATTACCGAATTCCGCACTAGAGGGCGGAAAGGCAGAATGCGGAAGGTGGAAACAAGGAAATAGGTTTTCGTCATTTGATAGTTTTCTGATTCTCAAGTTTTGCACTAGAGGGTGGAAAGGAGGAAGAATCATGGATAGAGGATTCCGTCGTTTACTACTCTTTCGATTCCTGAATTCCGCATTAGAGAGCGGAAAGGCAGAAGTTAGAAGGTGGAACATGGCTGAGTAACTTCGTCAAAAAGTTGTTTTTCCCACTTCCAAGTTCCAAAGTTGAAAGGAAGAAAGAGGAAGGTCATTGAACTATTTCGTCAAAAGTTTGTTTTTCTGACTTCTGAGTTCTGAAGGTGGAAGGCAGAAGGGAGGAAAGCGGAATGAGGAAGGTTGTTGAACGATTCTGTCGAAAATATGTTTTTCCAACTTTCGAGTTCCGAAGGTGGAAGGTGGATGGGAAGAAGGGAGGAAAGTAGAACGTGGGTTGGATATCTCCATCGCACATGGTGTTTCCGATTCTCTAGGTCTGGACGCGGAAGGTGGAAATCGAAAGTGCAGAGGGTGGAGTGCGGAAGAATAGGTTCAATGCGGAAATGGTGTTTCTGGTCACAGAAGGGATTTTTGAAGGGAGGAAAGATTGTTACAGTGATTTCCAAGCCTGAGAATGAATTTTGAAGCATGTGTTAATGACCATGCCCTGTGTTTTGAAAGAAGAACAAGGATTCTTGAAGCAAAGTTTTTAAATTATCCGCATTATGGGGTATGGGGATGTTACAGATTGGCATCAGAGCTGTAGGTTGCAACGTTGGGTCTAAATGGGCTAGAATGAGTAGTTGACAGAGATAAGAATACCCTCTTATACCAACATTGTAGTACACTACAAATTGGTATCAGTGCTGTTGGTTACAACATTTGGCCTTGATGGTCCAGGTGACAATAAGTAAATGGTTATGCAACTAACAAATGATGTTTACTAAAGCATTTTTGCAGAGTCATAGTTGATATCGGAAAAGTGGGTTTTTGGCTCAACTATGAGAACCTACGACATGAATGATGCACATGATTCCTATGAGCACGACGAAGATGCTATGGGGGAAAAAATTAGAGTTGGAAATGCTGAAACAAAGTCCAATGGACAAATATTTCAAGATAATACCCCAGATATTGCAGCCACCATGAGAAGCTTAAGGGTGGAGATGCAAAGTTATAGGGAAGATAATGAAAGGCTGGTTAAAGATCAGGAAGAGCTGAATCAACTGAATGCAGCCATGTTCTATATTTTGATAGACATCCAGAGGCAGATGAAATCTGAGCATCGAGCAGTAAATATGGAAGGAAGTAGGAGCAGTGCTATAAGAAGAAAGAGATCTTCTAGTGGTTCATCCTACTCTAAAGGATCCACTGGGGGTTCAAGCTCTTCATCTCACATAGAAAAGGGAAAGAGGCACTATAGAAACAACTAATTGGATGAGTTCAAAAGGCGAAGCCTCCTACCTTTAATGGTGAGATAAAGATTAGTCAAGAAGCTAAAGCTTGGATTCTTGGGATGAGAAAATATTTCCAAGTCCAAGGCTACTCTGGAGATATGAAGGATAGGGTATCCATCTTCAATTTGACTAGAAGAGCATCCATATGGTGGGAACACTTCAGGAAAGTGAAGAAGCTCAGGAAAAGGAAGATTGTGTGGAAGCAGTTCCAGAAGTTTTTTAGGTAGAAATACCTATTTGATAGGTACTATGATGGTAATATCAAAGAATTCCATGAGATGAGATTGTGACAGCTAACCATGGAAGAGTATGAAAATAAGTTCTTGGAACTGTTGAGGTATGTTAGGTATATCAAGGATGATAAAGTGAAAATCCAGTGTTTTGTGAGTGGGCTACCTCAAGCATACAAAGAAAAAAATGATTTTGATGAACCTATAACTCTAGAAGAGGCTATGAGGAAGGCTAAGTATTGTTATGATTAGAACAAAGGTAAGCTTGATTACCATAAGGCATGGAAGGACAAGAGAAATGAGAAGTCTGACCGAAGGAAGAAAGGTTTTAAACCTTCTGAATTCTGAAACCAACAAAAGCAGCCATCATAAGCTATGCCTAAGCCATCCAGAGTGATGGATGACATGTCAAGAAATCCAAAAGATACTAGAGAACCACTCCAATGCTGGAGATGTGGAGGACCCCATTTGCGTAGGATTGTCCACTCAAGAATGGGAATGTGAGGCAAGCTCACAACATTCAAGAAGATGAAACAATGGGAAAAGTAGCAAGGACAGTCCCTGGAATTTATGCAGCACTGGAGGACCACTAGGAATATCATCACTCAACTGTGGTTGAAGTTGCAGGTAATATTGTTGACCAATCTGTTACTGTTTTAACTGACCCTGGATCAACTCATAGTTATATTACTCCTGGAGTAGCTGAGATTTGTGTTTTAAGAAGTTAAAGCATAGCATATCATGGTTAGTTCAACTAGCCACTTTGACTAAGATAAAGGTTAGTGAAGTGGTCAAAAAATGCCCATTGGTTATGAATGAGCTAGTCACTTATGCAGACATGAATGCTCTACCACTTGGTTCCTATGATATCCTTATTGGAATGGATTAGTTGGAAGCACACAGAGTAAATCTTGATTGTTACAATAAGACTTTTGAGTGCATAGATGAAGAAGGAAACTTAAGGGTTGTAAGAAGTATTCCAAATGTAATTTCTGTTAGGAATATTTCAACAATGCAGTTGAAGAAGTTATGTAGGAAAGTTTGCAAAGTGTATGCAACACATGTGTTGGAGGCAACAGAGAATGAAACTCCTAGGTTGGAGGACTTTCATGTTTTGCAGGAATTTGAGGATTTTTTTCTTGATGAAATTCCAGGGATTCCTCCAAAAAGGGACATTGGTTTCACAATTGAACTTGTGCCAGGAGCAGCACCAGTTTCCAAGACACCCTACAAGATGAGTACACCTGAAATGCTAGAGTTGAAGGTGCAACTATAAGAGTTGTTGGAGAAGAAGTATATCACTCCGAGTGTGTCTCCTTGGGGAGCACCAGTCCTGTTTGAGGAAAATAAATATGGTACACTCAGGTTGTGCATTGATTACAGACAGCTGGACAAAGTCATTGTGAATAATAAATACCCTTTGCCTAGAATTGATGACCTCTTTGACCAAATGAGAGGAGAAAAGGTATTTTCCAAGATTGAATTGAGGTCTGGTTACCATCAGGTAAGAATCAAGGATGAAGATATTCATAAGACAACCTTCAGAATAAGGTATGGACACTATGAGTTTGTAGTGGTACCATTGGTCTCACAAATGCATCAGGTACATTTATGTGCCTCATGAGTAGTGTGTTCAACAAGTATTTGGAAAATTTTGTTCTTGTTTTCCTTGATGCCATTCTTATTTATTCTAAGAATGAGGAAGAACTGTTAGACACTGAGAGGGGGGGGGGTGAATCAGTGTGAAGCCAGTTTTAAAACTTTTCTTAGCTTATCACAATCAACTGTCAATTCATCATACGATTAACCTGCTAATATCTTAATCATTTCATAAGCATCTTTCATTTCATCATTCACATATCAAAAGCATTTGAATCATCAAGAACCATAACACAAAAGAACACAACACCATATACTTTTGAAATATTTTTGTATTAGTTTTGGCTCGGCTACAACCGTTAGGTAAAATCAGCACCTACTGATACATAGAGCACCTACTCTGCATCCAGGACCCTGCCTAGTTTTCTTAGACCCTGCTAAGAAGGGTTTGAGGTATCCTAACCTCAACAGTAAGACAAGCTTGCTTTTGCAGTTAAAGCTCACAACTTATCTATTTCTTCAATCTGTTTTGCTGCTTGTTAATACTGTTGATCCTCTGCTCAACACTCTCATCAATACTGCTGCAACGCACTTCTAAATCTTTGCTGTTCATCAACACCTGCTGCCAAGTCATCAAAGTATGCTAATCTCTGCTCATCAATATTTGGTCAATCTGCTCATCACTATCTGGTTAATTTGCTCATCACTGCTGCTCAAGATGCCACATGTCAACATCATCAAAAATTATGTTAGTCTGCATACATCATCACATCATTGCATGTCTGATATTCACCAACTCTGTCATGTCAGTCTGCTGTAGGTGTATTTTTTATGCACCACAATAAATCAGATGTGTCAATACTGTCATCATCATCATGGTGGTCTTCACTTTGTCATTGAGCATAACTTGACAGAGCTGAGCATGTCAAGTCATTAAAGAAGTCTTCAATACAGTCACAGAGATGCCATCAATTCTCTTCATTGCTGAGAACAAGTCAGTTCATGACTAGGGCATCATCCTTACTCAATGTATGTGCATTCAAGGATCTGCTCTAACTCATGTAACTCTGCTGATGCCAAAAACTACTCATCAATTATGCTCAACTATCAATGAAACACAAGGATAGATATGTCTTTTATTAGCCCTCATAAATTCATCTTACCACATTTCTACCCCAAAACTCATCTATTTGTTAAGGTCATTAGTTCACCCAATCTCTATTCTCTGTCAATATGATTTCAGACCTCTGTCAATATACTTTTCAGACCTCTGTGAATTAAGGCAAGTTCTTGCAGGCCTCTCTCAACCCACAGTGACTGAAATAGTTTTGCCATTCACTTCTTTCTCCACAGCTCTAGACATTCATCACTGTATAAGTATAGCATGCATCACCACATCATCAAGGTATACAACATAGCAGGCATTATCATCGTTGAGTATCATCAACATGGGACTTCATACAAATATACTACTGTTTGCATCACAGTAAATGTAAAGATGCTACTGTATGTATGTCACTGACTTAGGCTATGTATGTAGCCTAGCAGTTTAAGCTTCAACCTTTAATGGATAAGTCTTCCTTCATCACTGAGCATGCATCTTAATGATAGAGTGTTCACATCATCATCATAGTGTTACTTCTGTCACATTGATTTATTGCACATTCACTGCATGTCACTGCCACTTCCTTACTGTATACTGTTACTTGTCAATGCACACCTCACTGTATAAATGTACTTGTACTGTACATGAACTCAGCCATTGCATATACTATCATTGTTTATACTCACTTGGTTGTGTATCATACGATCACTGATTGCATTCCATCACAAAAACTAGGACTGCTGCTGTAGATAACATCGAACTTGTGATTGCTGTAAATGAAGTCAAACTATGGATTGTAGATGAACACTATATAAATGCACACAATGAGTCCTGCAACAGCTTGTAAATTCTTTAATACAACCTCAGGGCTCTCCTTACAGTAAATATACTTGGCTGGATATACATATGCCACTTCATCATTGTTTATGCAACCGGAACTAGGACATACCTTTTGTCTTCAATTCTGGACTCCACGAAGATGCCCAGTTCACTCCACTTTTTAAGATGCCAGTGTGTATGTCACCCTTCAAGATTGGACTGAATATTCCACACCCTCGGACTGTGTATATCAAATTTGCATGGACTGTGTATTCCTCAGAAATTTGGACTATGTAGATGACTTCAAAGACTGTCTACATGCTGAGAAAAGGTCATATTCCTGACTGTTTACATGCTGAAGATAAGACTGTTCATATGCTAAAGATAAGACTGTTCATATGCTGAAGATAAGACTGTTTATATGCTGAGGATAAGACTGTTCATATGCTGAAGATAAGACTCTTTATATGCTGAGAAAAAGGCCCTAATAATGGACTGTCATCTCTGAAAGAAAACAACTCTTGTTAAGCATGAAGACCTTGGTCTGTTAAGAGGAATTCGGGGCTGCTGAAGAAGGAGTAAAATCCACAGAAGTCTGAAGAATGATGATTGTAAAAGTTAGGGTCTATTTTCTTTGGCTGTTGAAATATTACTACCACGAAAAACTCAATCAAACAGGAGTAAACTTGGGCTGTTTTATTAACTCAAAAAAAATTTCTCTGTCTGTTGAAACCCTTGAATCTGAGGCTGCCTTAGTTGTAAAATTCGGGTCTGCTACTCCAAAAAAAATTTCCTCAGTCAAGCTGATCCAAATTTCCACTTCAGTCTGCTCCTTTGCTGCCCGAAAATCAAAGAGAAAAAAAAACTTTAAAAAAAAATTTCTATCTACTGTAGCTGCTACAGTACCCGAAATTCTCCTCAGTGATCAGCCCGAAATTCAAAGCTCTCATTCACCCAAAATTGCACACTAAAAATGAAATCATGAGATGGTATTTATACTAAATATCCTCCATATTTTGCTGACCCGACTTGTATTTTATTATTATTTTTAATGGGGCCGACATACTATAAAAAAATATTTTATATATATATATATTTTTATGCTGAGCCGACATGACCTCATTTTTATTTGAAGCCGACATCACAAAAATAAATTTAATAATTTTATTTTTATTTTTCACACAAACCCTTTCTTACCATAAGCAAGGGTGTCCTTAGTGGGCTTCTTCAAAAGCATTTTCAAGGCTTCTTTAAGACACTTCAATGCTTCATCAAGCTCACAAGGGGGACCATGCATCATCAACAAGTTTCCAAATGTGTCCAAGAGCCATGTTCTTCATGGTTATGTCCTTCTTGCCATGTCTTCATCAAAGTGCCATCATGCCACCATATAAGTGGGTCCAAAGACTTCCTCATGCCCTAAAACCATCTACAAGGGTTCTAAGACCCCATGAACCTTCAAGAATGCAAGGACCATCAAAACACCAAGCGAGGGCACTTCATGGGCTTCTTAAACAACCCTCAAGGATTCAGGACCATCTCCAGGGTCTTCAGCATCATCATCGGGACTTCTTCAACATCTTCAGCAAGGTGGTGGTATCAATGACATCTTGTGGGGCCACTGCAAGTCCATGTTGGCTTCAATGACAATTTCATCAACAAGAACATGAAGAACATTTGAGACTGACTTTGAAATTTATAAGGGAGCATAAGATGTATGCAAAGTTGATTAAGTGTGACTTTTACAAATATAGGATTCATTATTTTGGTCACATTATCTCAGATGAGGGTATATTTGTAGAACCTAAAAAGATTAAGGCCATTATGAATTGGCCAACCCCAAGAAATGTGACAGATGTAAGATATTTTATGGGCCTTGCTGGATACTATAGGAGATTCATTGAAGAATTCTCCAAGGTTGCAAATTCCTTCACTTCTTTGCAAAAGAAGGGGATGAGGTTTGAATGGACACCAAGGTGTGAAGAAATATTCCAACAATTGAATAATATTCTCACAATTGCACCAGTTTTTAAGATTGCAGAACTAGAAAAAGACTTTGTGGTGTGTATCGATGCATGCGGTCAAGGACTTGGAGGAGTTCTTATGCAAGACAACCACGTGTTATATTATGAGTCAAGAAATTTGAAGGATCATGAGAATAACTATGCCACTCATGATTTAGAACTTGCAGCCATATTACATGCTCTCAAGATGTGGAGGAATTACTTAATGGGAATAAAGTTTGAGTTAAGGACAGACCACTGTGGTATGAAGTATTTGTTTCGATCAGCCAACTCTAAATGATAGGAAAGCTATATGGCTGGAGTTTTTATGTGAGTTTGATTTTGAAATCAAACAGATAAAAGGAAAAGAAAACAAAGTGGCTGATGCACTCAACAGGAAGGTGCATGAAATGCACTTGGCATCTCTTAGTATTTTCCAATCAGATTTGAGACAATAGATTGTTAATCATACTACTGAAGATGAAATGTATGTGCAGGTAAAAGAAAAATTGCAAAAGTAGAGTCCTGAAAAGAGGTACGAGGGATATAAGTTGGAAGAAGATGGGATTCTTATTTATGAAAACAAAATTTATATTCCAAATGTAGTGTACTTGAGGGGCATTGTTATGGATGAGATCCATCAAGCTCCATATTTTGGTCACCCAGGATATCAGAAGGCAGTTGCTACAGTCAGAAAGCAGTATTTTGGCCAGGAATGAAGAAGGGCATTGCTGAGTATATTTCTAGGTGCATGAAATGTCAGCAGGTGAAGGTTGAGCTTCAACACCTAGCAGGTTTGTTGCAGCCTTTACTGGTTCTAGAATGGAAATGGGAAGTTATTTCCATGGATTTTATTACAGGATTTCCAATGACTTGGAGAAAACATGATTCCATCATGGTTGTGGTGGAAAAGTTGACAAAGGAAACACATTTTATACCGGTTAAGTCCACTTATAAGGCTGATGCAATTGAAAAAATATTCATGAAGGAGATTTTCAAAATGCATGGATTGCCTAAGCCAATAGTATTTGGCAGGGATCCTAAGTTAACTTCCAATTTTTGGAAGGGTCTATTTGTAGATTTGGGTACAAAGTTTAACTTCAGAATTGCCTACCATCCTCAAACTGATGGACAAAGAGAGAGAGTGAATCAAGTGCTAGACGAATGCTTCGTATATATGTGATGGACAAACCAACCAAGTGGGAAGATTATTTACACTTGGTAGAGCTTGCTTATAACAATGGAAAACAAGCATCCTTGGGGATGAGTCCATATGAATATTTGTATGGAAGAAGGCGTAGGACACCAGTGACTTGGGATAATCAAGTGAACATGATTGTACTTGGTCCAGAATTGCTCAAGGAAATGGAGCAAGAGGTTGCAAAGATCAGGAATAACCTGGAAGCATCCCAAGATAGACAAAAAAGCTATGCAGACAAGCATAGAGTGCATAGAGAGTTTAGTGTTTGGGATCATGTTTACCTCGGAGTGAGGGCAAGGAAGAGTTCCTTGAATCTTGGAAGTTGTTCCAAGTTGTCACCTAGATACTGTGGGTTGTTTGAAGTGCTTGATAGAATAGGGCCAGTTGCATATAGACTTTCATTGCCTGCTAGCACTAGAGTTCATAATGTTTTTCATGTTTATGTGCTTAAGAAATATGTACATGATCCTAACCATGTGATAAATTGGGATGTGATTCAGGTGGAACTCGAGGGAGAGTTCCAATTCGAGCCATTGCGCATCCTTGACAAGAAGGTCATAGTGCTCCGGAATTGAACCGTTGGACAAGTGAAGGTGTAGTGGGAGCACTACGGTCTTGAGGAGGCTACATGGGAGATGGAGGATTCCATGCAATTGGCAAATCCATTTTTGTTCAATTTTGAAGAGCCCTGAGGATAGTTCTATTGTAAGGGGGAGGGGAATGTAACACCCCATTTTTGACCCCAAGGGGGAGGGGAATGTGGCACCCCTAGTTTTGATCCCATGGTATTGAAATTGTACATGATGTATATATTATTGATATCATGGCATGGAGCTCAAGGCCAAGGCCCTGTCATTGATCTGGTGTTTTGTATAGGTGAACAAGGTTGATTCCTATGGTTATGGTGCTAAGGCACAATACATTTTGATATATCATGTAACTATGCAATTAATAAAATACCACAACTATCTATGGGAATGCAACGTGAAAGAGACGGGGACATGATTTCATAGAGGAATAGGGAGGGAGTTAAACCAATAGAATCCAGGTGAGTGATTGTAGGTTCAATCCTCACAAAACCCAGTTTAATCAGCATAAAAACGTTCACTGACTTGTTGTACAAGTCGCCCAGTGGACGCAAGACAGAATGAATCCTTTTGGATAGAAATTTCACACCCGCTAGTTGATATTAAACAACTTTCTAGTTATCCAAAGAAATGAAATAGAAACTGTTGGATCTAGATCAATGGTGGACCTCAAATAAAATAAAGCAGATTTCATAAAGTATTGCACCCACCAAATTTTTCTTTGTCCGCACTAGTTCACTCAGCAAAATAGCTGTGTGCCGTTGATCTATTTGATGGTTGATATCAACTGTAGATTTGTGTAAAAGTTTCTCATTCATTAGATCATCCACCCTAGTTTGTTCCCGGTACTCGGTCATTCAATTTTCTTGCAGGAAAATGGTCGAGGAAGTTAAATCCTTGGGTAGAGCAAGTCATTGCAGTCGGTTTTGTGACTGAACTATCTTATAGTCTGCAGAGGCTGTGTTCTTGGTTCTGAAGCAAGTAAAACCAGAATTTGTGCGCCCAGTCTATCAACCCGAGTATTCATGTGAATATTTTGGTCACTCGAAACATGACACAAGAGGATTATTCCACCATTCGTTCACTCATGATTAGGCATTGTTCACTCTTCGGGGTTCTAAAGAAGGTTTTCAGTTCATGAGTGTTCCTTCCATGTAGAGTGTGGTCCATTGTGGCGTGGAACCTTGTTTTCTCTATGTTACAAAGTAGAGCCTGTGTGGATGTGTTTCCTTGTGGATTGTTGTGATGTGCATCCCTGTTTTGGGTTGAATACCAAGGAGTGGAAGAGGCCCAGAATTGGCTGATAAACCTAGTGAAGAGAGGAACCTCATAGATAGATCAAGAGGGGCTAGAAAATCCTTTCTGCACACCTTGAAGAGAACTGGAAGGGAAGGTATGGCCTGAGGGAACTGTGTAGCAGTGAAGGGAATACTTCCTTGTGTTGGGTAGTGCAGGTATTGTGGAGGCCAAGCCAGATCTTGTGTAGGTGTCCACAGTTCTGTGGTTGAGCTCACTAGCTTAGCAATTCTACATTTCCATTGCCTTAGCAGACTGAGAAACCCAATTGTAGGTTAATTTGACTATGTTTTTATGTGTCTGGGTCATTTCCTTAGTAGCCTATGAAATCTAATTGTATATTGTCTTGGATGGACAGTCTGTGAAACCCAGTTGTGTGTTGGATTGACTGTGTGTGTTATGATTTGGCTATGTGTAAGTTTGTTGTTCCCTAGTTCTTTATGGAAATCATGCCCAACTCAGGGGTGGCAGTGGTTTTGAGAGATTGATGAACACACTGTCCTATGGTTGGATGGAACGTTGCATCCACATAGCTAGTTGCGGGACAGCTCCATCATCAAGATAAGTATTATTTGTCCTTCTTGTTTATGCATTGTAGCTGCTTATGAATGAATGAATATGATGAATAAATGAGGATGAATACTTGAAATGAATGAAGTAGGATTTATTGTTGCATAAGTATCTCTGTTATGCTTGTTTATGAATTGTATTTGTCTATGAATTACTATGTTTGTGTTGAATGCTTGTTCATGATTAAGTAGAGGTTACTTGTGTATGTTTCCCTGCATTTTACTCCTATATATGCCTTGTATTTTTGCAATGAATTTTGATTAAGTCCTTGGAGACTGGAATCCTTTTATAGAGTTAGCATTTTCGTCCTTTGAAATCTACTTGGGGAAGGCAGAAACCAGAAAATAGCGATTGAACAAGGGAGAATGTGGGTTTTTCACATCCCATGATCTGCCTGCGAAAGGAGGAATGCGGAAGGTGGAAACAAGGATAAAGGTTTCCGTCGTTTGATAGTTTTTCGGTTCCTGAGTTCCGCACTGGTAGGTAGAAAAGCAGAATGTGGAAGGCAGAAACAAGGATAAAGGTTTCTATCGTTTGATAGTTTTCGAATTCTCGAGTTCTGCACTGGAGGGAGAAAAGGCAGAATGCAGAAGGTGGAAACAAGGAGAAAGGTTTTTGTCGTTTGATATTTTTTCGATTCCTGAGTTCCATACTGGAGGGTAGAAAGGTGGAATGTGGAAGGAAAAATAATGGATAGAGGATTCTGTCATTTACTAGTCTTTTGATTCCTGAGTTCCACACTAGAGGGAGGAAAGGCGGAAGGCAGAACATGGATGCGTAACTTCATAAAAAAGCTATTTTTTCGAATTTCGAGTTTCAAAGGCAGAAGGGCAGAAGGAGGAAGGCCATTGAACTATTTCATCGAAAGGTTGTTTTTCTGAATTCCAAATTCCAAAGGCAGAAGGCGGAAGGAGGAAGGCCATTGAACAATTCCATCGAAAATATTTTTTTCTGAGTTCCGACTTCCGAAGGCAAAAGGAGGAAGGCCGGAAGGAGAAATGTGAGTTGGATATCTCCGTCGCAGATGGTGTTTCCGATTCCTAATATCCACAAGCGGAAGTTGGAAAGCAGAAGTGCGGAGTGCGGAGTGCGGAAGAACAAGTTCAGTGTGGAAATGGTGTTTCTGGTCGCAGAAGGGATCTTTTGTTATCAGCCCAAATGGAACTTCTCCGTCCGAGTGCCGACATTCTTTATGTTGGTACACAAAAGGAAAAATTAGGATTGAAGTTGCCAAAAAACTATAGATGGGCATGACCTGGGATGCATTACCCTCAAACCAGCTTTATATATATTTTTTCTAAGTGTTGAGTTGCATACGCGACTATCATCATTGAAACTCGCGTACCATACATGGGTATTTGCATTGCAACCCGCATACACTTGCGTACACGGGTTTCCTTTGAGCAACTCGCATGTCATACACGGGTTGCCTATATTAATAGTCGCATACACCTTGTTTCGACTTTAAAAAATATAAAACGATGGAGTTTCTTTAGGCCCAAGTCTAACTCCTCAAAATAGACTTGACTTCCGAGTAAACTTGTCCATTCAGGCTTGTTATGAATATGTGAATGGGAATCCACATTGGTGGTAGGTTATCTCTTTCTTGGACCATGTGGAATAATAAAAGAAAGGATCACTCTCTTTTCTATGGAATTGAGAAGAGTATTCTCAGGCATAGGTTTATCACTTTTCCGGACCCGAGGGACTAAATTTACGGAAAAGGAATGCTCGGTATGAGCTTAGTTTTCTCTTTTTTGTGCATTGGACCTAAACATGAAAAATATTTCGAGTGTACTTTATGTCTTTGTCATGCTCGTTAAACACTAAGAACAAAGCATCGAGTTTACTATTGTAATCCCCATTCCTCATACTCAAATGGATCTTTCTGAGTGATCTTGCTTTCCTTCACACTCGTAAAACTCAAGTTATATGCTGCTCTTGAAGGAGCGTTGGGTAGGTGGTAATTTAAAATTTTTCGAACCTCTCTTACTAAGTACAAAAAAGGTTCACCTTTTCTTCTACGGAAGTTAAGAGAGTTCTTTTGTGGTATGTTTTATACTTTTTTGGCCTCAGGAGACTAAATCGTATGAAAAAGGACCCCCCTTGAGTCTTCTTCGGAGTTTTCAAACTCTCTAAACATGAAAACACCAAGTGAGCATGTACTAGTTTGGGCTCATAAAATCCACAAATCAGCTCCATTATCAAGCATTATTCCCTCTTCTCTTCAAGATCGTAAAAAATGAAGAGAGACTCGAGTTGACTTTTCTGGACTCGTTAAAATTTAACAGGAAAGATAAGGAAGAAGTTTTATTTTGATTCTCAGCCAGTGGCAGCATGCCATCCTTGAACATAGCACTCTATGTACTTTTCAATACTCATGTCTCAGTGTTCACTTTCAGTTCAGCTATCACTTCGAGTTTCTTACTCCTCCACTTGTCCGTTATACCTAGGGAATCTGATCATGTCTCCTACATGACGGATAAGTCTAGTTGTATTATCTGTAAAGTTAAAAGATACCTTGGTTCATCTCTATGTCGTGGTCACTGTTTAAGGATTTATCCCTGCATCTAGTTTTTATCCTGATCCCATAATTGTCCTATCTAATATTACTTATGTCTCCCTTCCTTTATCCAGTTCCTAGTCACTCTTGTGGTCTGTTGGAGGATCTATTTCCTTCCTCATCATAGTATGGTATCTCATCAGCACTTCCTGACGACGAAGACCTAGAGTTTTGACGATAGTACCTTAGGATTCACTTTCACTATTGGTGAATTCCTTTGCTTCAGTTGTCAATTATCACCTATTGGTTGATAACCTGTTGAATCCTATCCATGTTAGACTTCAACACATCTATTCACATGGATTGGATTGTACTGGTTCATATCTATAACCTAAGTTGTGCAAGATTATGTTGTGTTCAATTACACAGTTTCTAGATCTTTGAAGACTCATCATTATTGTATATTGTGGCTTTGATCCACCTTTGTAATATACATGGTCTTGAACCAGTATCATATAATGTACTCAAATATTGTAAAGGAGATAGTGTTGCAGTATATTGAACATGGCATCCTTAGATATGATTTTGTATATGACATTTCTATGTATTTGTTTCAGGTACTTCCTCTTCTCCATTGGACCTCTGAGTTCTCCAAGATAATGATTATAATGTATTTCAGACATCACTTCCCTCTAACCTCACACATTAGAAGGCATCTATTATCATCCCAAATGGTACTTCTTCGTCCGAGTGCCAACATTCTTTATGTTGATACACAAAAGGACAAATTAGGATTGAAGTTGCCAAAACACTATAGATGGGCATGACCTGGGATGCATTACCTTCAAACCAGATATATATATATTTTTCTAAGTGTTTAGTTTCATACACGACTATCTGCACTGCAACTCACGTACCATATGCGAGTATTTGCATTGCAACCCATGTACACTTGCGTAGGTAGGTTTCCTTCGAGAAACTCACGTGTCATACGCGGGTTGCCTATATTAATAGTTGTGTACACCTTGTTTCAACTTTAAAAAATATAAAATGAGATTAGTTAAGATTAGTTGGGTCGTAATCCATAACTAGCCCAACTATCTCAACCATCCCAACCATCGAAACTATTCTATTTCCCAAAATATAAATAGAGGCCTTGGCGGGGGGTGGGGGGGGGAAGGGGACTAATGATTCAATTTTGGAGAGAAAAGTTATGCTGGTGGTATATCTTCATAATCTTGGAGTAGTAGAACTAAGAGTCCTTTGGTTGCAGAGGAGTCCTTGTCTTAGAAGCTAGGTTGTAGTCTTATCTCATTCATCAATTATTAATAAAGAGAATTCTTCTTCCAATCTTGTATTGAGTCTATTTCATGTATTTTGATTAATGAATATATTTGCTCATATGTTTGATATATTGTTCATCTAACCTATGATACATATATGCATGAGATATTACTTGAAATATTTACTCTTTGCAGGGGAAGAGGTACATCCCTAGAAGCTTTAGAGAGAAGAGGAGTGAGAGAAGATCAAGCTTGGATCAACCGTTGGTAATAAGGTAAGTCAAGACTTTATTCCTATTCTGTTTCCATTATTTGGTAAGGCTGATTGTCTGTAAGTTAGTAGTAAGTTTGTAACCTTAGACCCTAGGTTACAAGGGTGTTTATCCTGAACAACCTCTTTGAAGGGTGGAAATACTATGACAGTTCTTTCCAAGCCCGAGAATGAATGTTGAAGCATGTGTTAATGACTATGCCCTATGTTTGGAAAGAAGAACAAGGATTCTTGAAGCAAATTTTTTAAATTATCATCATTATGTGGTATGGGGACGTTACAAATGCCATGGGAAGCTCAAGGTGATAACAATGTACGAAGGAAAACCTACCATCACAAGTGATGTACCTTATTATTAGTTGCATAAGCAAATGCCATTGAGGTTTGAGGAACTTCATGGGATATCCATGATTATCATCGAAATCTTCAGGCAGAGGAAGAAAAAAAAGTTTCCATTTTGAACTGCTAATTTAATTATACTTAAACCACCTTTCACCCTTCTGTGGCAGCTTCATAGCCTTTGCTATGAGGTCTTCAGAGATGACTAAACGTAGGTTTCCAACTTAGGCAATGTTTTCTTTAAGCGACATAGCATACTATCAGGTCACTTCTATGTGATTCTCGTTAAAAATTCTAAAGAGTTCGCCTCAACCATTTTTATCAATTAATTGGGTTCAATTCGGGTTCAATCTCTAGTAATTCACTTCCAACTGGTTCAAATCTACACAGGGGAGCCATTGTTTCAATGCTCAGCAGGTAAACAAGGCAAATTTGTGGATGATCATTAAGACAAATGGGACACGAAAACTAGGTTAAGATACCCCTCTGTAAAAACCCCAATTTTGACCACCAGCGCAACCAAAACGATACAATTTTTAGCCTAGGGTTTGATAAATCGAGGCCAATGATGATGGAAATGAAATTATGGTATTGTACATGATTTATAAATGAATATGGGTGAATCCATGGACCTGGGTAACACTTTTTGGCAAGCGCATTTTGCCAAAATAAAAAAAACGTACCTCGGTCGAGGGCTTGTTAAGCCCTCGACCGAGGTTTTTTGAAGCCCTCGACCGAGGTTCTTTTCAGCCCTCGGTCGAGGTATTTCTTAACCCTCGGTCGAGGTATTAAAACCTCGACCGAGGGTTAGTAAATACCTCGACCGAGGTATTGACCTCGGTCGAGGTATATACCTCGGTCGAGGTACTTTTTCAAAAAAAATTATAAATAGGGGCCGCGTAGGCCCCAAACGTCATTTTCAATCACTCGACCGAGGGACGCAGCTCGACCAAGGGACAGCGACAATCTACCAAAAACAACCCCACCTCCTCAAAATTTCGGAGCCAAGAGGTAACCATTTAAATTGTTTTTCTCAATTTAAATGGAATTAAAATTTTTTTTTTATAAATTTATAAAATTTTGTAAATGTATATTTTAATAATTTT
>LPNX010276861.1:3339-29828 GCA_001517045.1 Pseudotsuga menziesii
GGCCCACACTTATTTTGGGGCATTTTTATATTATTTTCTGGAACTTTTGGGAGGCTCACGTTTTCCTCAAGGAGGCACAAAGTCAAAGAATTAAAATATTATATTATTTTATTTTGCCATGGGGACACCCAGAGGGAGTTAGTCAACACTCCTTGGACCCACCATGTGATTCATTTATTTCTTGTTGAGTGGGGTACTCTCTTTATGGGTGATTTAGTTCACTTTGGTACTTTATGGTTATATTGATCCATGTATTGTATGTTGAGCTCATTTGAACCATTGATTAGAATATTTTATCTTTTAGTCTTAGCCACTCGTTTTGAAAGTGGTTAGGATTCGGTTATGAGTGTGGTTCTCTCATTTCTATTTAAAGGAGAAAGCTTCTCATTTGTAAGGGGTCTATGGCTCTTGGATCTAAATAATAGAAAGATTTTTCTGTGGATATTTTCTGGATCTGCTTTGCATCTGATGTTCTCAAATGGTGATTGGATAGTCTTCTGCTTCCTAACATTGTGGAAATTCATGTGAGATCTATATTTTTCTGCTATCATTGTCTTGTCTATAGGAGGGCGTTTTGGCTGGAGCGTTTTTGCAGGGGGACCTTAACTCGTTCAGTTTTCTTCGTCTTGGATCAAGGGGTTTTCATTAGTTTCATTGTGATCTATGATTACTTCATTTTACTTTCCTGTAGCATTTGGTTTCTTTGTCTTGTATTGGCAAATCTGATATTGTTGACGTTTGCTCATGCAGGGTAGGGGGCACATTGGTGGTTTGGGGCTTACATCCGTCATAGAAATCACTTGGATCTTCCAGAATTGATCGGGATAGCAAGGATCATCACTGTTAAGACTTCTACACGCATTTCCAGGTACAATCCAATAGGTAATTCTCCTCTTTTATAGATCTAAATCCATTGTACCTGTTTTCTTTCCATCTTTCTGAAAACCCTTAAAATACTAAAAAAGAAAAAAACCTTAAAAAAATACTAAATTCGGGAACCGTCCGATCTTTAACCAAACGCCTGCTGGGTTTCATAGATCAAGCGTCCGCCTTCACTAAATCTACTGCAACGTTGGTCAAATTCCTGCTGGTTTGACCTAGCTCTGATTTTTAGCCTGAAAACTGCATAGCGCCCCCCACTGAAAATTTGACCTGCTAGGGTTTTGACTTTTTCTGATTTCTGACTTCATAGACTGATAGATCGGGTCTCACATAGTCCAAATCACCCCCAACGCTGAGCTAGTTCATGCCAGGTTGCCCTAGATCTGAAAAACTGACTTTCAGCCTCTTAGCCCCGCTCATCAGATTTTGACTTTTCCAAATTTGTTTTTCCTGAAATTTTCTGATTTGGGTTTGTAGATCGGGTCATCCTGATCTCATTTCCACTCCAACGCTGAGCTGATAGTCTCCTCATGGCTCTGGATCTGCAGATCTGCCTCTCCAAACCCTAGCGCTAGCCCTCCTTCTGTTGATTTTCCTGTAACCTGAATCTTCCAGGCTAAATCCTTTTCTGGGTCCATAGATCAGGACATATCCTAGGTGGGTTCACTAAAATGCTGTGTTGATACTGACTCCATTGCCCAAGGCTGAACAGGCACTAATCTCCAAGCATAGCACTAGCCCTTCCTGACCTCTTTCCCCGAAAGTTGACCATTCCTTGATAACTCAGGTTACATGATACTTTCATATCCTTCACTGAGTCTATCTCCTTGGTACTAGATAGTCCCAACTCTGTCCTTGCTCACCCTGTCACAGTTATGTTTCCCAAGACAATGGTCATCTTCATCAGTTGCTAGTGCCTAAACCCTAGAGCTAGGGTTTCCATCACCTTACACCTTACATACCTCAAAGCCACATTTGATCAATTCTAGTGTCTAGGTCTGATCTCTCCTGTCAAGAGTAGATCCGGGTCTCCCCCGTTGTTGTCTTGGAATTAGATACCATAAAGTTGAGGCTGCCTTGATTGGCGTGACAACCATCCATTTGGGAGTCTAGGCAGTCCTGGTTCCACCTCCTTAGTTGCTTACCCCTCTACCATCCATCCTGGATCTACCTCACACAAGCAACTACAAGGTTGGTGATAACAAACCCGATGATGTGCTTGGAAGCACCACTATCTACAAGCCAAACATTGCTACCATGAGTAATCGTACCTGTGAAGGAATCTTCTTCAACTTTCTTCTTGACTGGTACATCATCTTCTGTAATGTGAGCATGGTGTCTCTTCTTCTTTCCTTTCTTCTTGGGACAATCTCTTGCAAAGTGCCATTTCTCACCACAAGTGAAACATCTGAACTATGAGTAGTCCTTCTGAGATCTTATAGGTTTCTTGTGAGAATGCTCTTCCTTCTTCGTCTTTCCCTTCTTAGCATGAGTTGTTAGGGATTGATTGTCATCTTCACCCATCTTCTCTTCTCTTGCTATCAATCGAGCTTCTTCTTGTCTACACTCCTCCCATAGCCTACTGAATTTGGTGATTCCCATGATCTTGGGAGACCATTCAAGGTAGTCATCGACTCATCGCCACTTTTGCTTCTTCAACATTGTCTCCAAAAGCTTCTAGTTGTTCTTTGATGTGGGAGACCCTTATATAGTAAGATTGTATGCTTTATGAATTCTACATCTTCACCCCCTTGAGTTGAGTCCTCAAGGTCATCTTCCCATTGATATTCTTTCCTTCATATAAGTTGGTCAAAGCATTAAACATCTCCTAGGGAGTCTTCTAGGAGGATACAGGTGGGATCAAATGGTCCTTGATGGAATCTACAATAATCCTCTTGGCTTTGACCAAGTTCTTCTTATGCTTAGCTTTGTCCTCATCTCCCTCTGCCTCTGCAACTTCTCCTTTGACATAGTTTTCCAAATCATGCTCTTCTAGTATAGGAAGCACTCTATACTTCCATGCCTAGAAGTTCTTAGCTCCTTCAAGCTTACCCTCAAGCTTGGTACTGTTTGTCATCTTGATAAAATGAGAACCTCTAATGGAAATGGAGAGAATAGAACTTACCAATAAGAGTGCTTCAACTGAATGCTTGCTTCAATGCCTTTCTGGAAAACTGTTTATGGTGGACCTACGGTTTGATAGAGAAACCCTAATTTTTCAACATTGGTGACTTGCAAATCTTATTGGAGAGAGAGATGCGCCTCCTCAAAGCAAGTTGGGAAATGTACTGGTTCCCAAATCTGTGGACAAAACTGCAAAATATTTGATGCCCTAGTTTTCTCGGCAGTATTGTTAGGTCAAAAATTGAAAATCCATAGAACTGAAAACTGCTTCCACAGAAAGATGTGCCCTCCTAGGGCGAGTTAGATGGTCCTCCTTTTTCAGTTGATTTGTGAAGGGAAGTGCTCATAATAGGAAACCCTAGTTTACAACTTTCGTCGAGTTCAGCTTCATAAAGACTTCTTTGAAGGTAGCTCTGATACCACGTTAGAATTTTATTAGTTATATAGGATCTTTAACATTTAGCATCATTTCATCATAACCATAGCAATGGATCACTGAAACAAAGACAAGCACAACAAGACAAAAGAACACATATTTTCCTCTGGGAAACCATAAGGGAGAAAACCCAAAAACTTCTTTAGTATAGATTTCGTCACCAAGTGCAATGCCAACCAAGATAGGATGAACCCCAAAGACAAGCAGCTATTTCTCTTCTCCAGCGAACCTCTTCTCTCTCTCTCTCTCCCTCGCACTTGCTTGAGTTGAGGGTGTGTCCAAATGAGAGGTGTGCCCTCTCTATTTATAATCATCGAGTGACCTTTTTACCTAATTGGACCGACTTGTTACACTTATAGGGCAAAGTTGTCTAAGGAGACTCAAAATAACATTTATATAATCTTTCTTGTGGGTACTATTGACCCGACTTACAACGGAAGGGTTACATTGATTCTTACAAAACTTTTACATGGCCAAATACATCAATAACATCTGTCGAAGGAGGTACGACAATAATACAACAAAGATACAATAAGAATATCTTCTGAAGTTACAATCTTCAACATGGTCTAAAGCAAGTTCCCCCCCATGTTATGCCAAATAACGTGGCAGATGGAAGAGTATGTACTCCTTGAATTAAGAAGTTAATCCTACTTGCAATAAAAAGCATTACTGTGGCAACTCTATCGGGGTTATGGACACTTGATGACAACAGAGCTAAGGACGTGCCATTCTCTGAGGCCGAGAAGGCTATCAAGGGCCAATACCAAATGGGGGACAAGAATGATCCACTTGTGGACAAAAGAAATGACACAAACAGAGAGGTACTAGAGGGAAGTACAATGAACATTCTAAATGATTTGGCGAGGGGCTAGGGGAAACCGGTCCAGCACCAAGTTGTCAGGGTACTTGGGTACTGGGACGAATACTAGTATGGGTACGCCACTTTTTGAAATAGGGTACTTGGGTACGTCGAGGTCCTGTAAACAAGTTAATATATATATATAAAGTTGGGGTACTTGGGTACTGTAGTTAATATATATATATATATATATACACATTAAATTTTCAAGTTTATAAATTATATTATATACTAATATTTATTATTAAGTTTTCATTGTTCAATGTTAATTGGTCAACAAGTAAACAATAAACTAGAATACTTTCTTAAATATACTGTTGTTATGAACAAAACAAATTTTGATTACTTTCTTAATAGACTATTGTTACGAACAAAACAATGAACTATTTTAATAGGGAACAGTAAGATCATCCTCAAAATATAATATTCGATTGCTTTAAGCATAGGATAGTCACAAAGTAAATCTAGAAAATACTAAATAGCATGAGAATCTGAGATAAAACAAAACTTTTACAAGTATGAATTTCATCTTATGGTGTTTGACTTTCAACTTTCAACTTACTTGCACATAAGCATGGAAAAACAAGTAATATTAAGATGCATTTATAGTATTTTGAAGGAATGAACTCTTATGGTAACCTTCAATACCAAATGACTTACTGTCCTACCCCAATTCAAGGCTAAGAAATTAGTTTTTATTAACTCCATATTAAGCAAATGAAGATGGAACAATTAGAACAGAGGACTCAATATCACAAGCATTCATGCCCAGATCGATGATACATAATGCATATAAATTTATAAAACAAACGAGAGGGTTGTGGTAAGCACAGATGTGGTAATCTATGGGATTCCAAATGGGTCACTGACTCGCTGGCTATGCATGGTAAATAACATCAGTTTTACTCAAAATAAATTTGTTGATGCTAAAACAAAACAATATGTTGATGTGCAATATGCCAATCAACCACACACTATTGTGCTAAACACAAGCCAGCTATTGGTCAGTTATAATGGCAACTGAAGTATAATTTGTTTCTTGTTTAAATAGGCTATTACCATTTCGTAAATGATAAATCATATGAACCCACCGTTGAACTGAGCTCACCAATGCAATCCATGGCCTCCAAACTTCAACGCAACTGCCAAGAATAAAAGGAAATGGTTGAGGCTTGAGCTCTTAGTGATCTTTAAGGATTTGGTTTAGGTCTTTGAGAGAGGGCCCCACTATACCCTACCCCCTCTTCACTTCAAAACTTTAAAAGAAAACTGGATTTTGATATCTGCAGGCTGAGATTTATGGGCTGGAAGTACCCCTAAAGTACCCAAAATCAAGGTACTTTGTCTTTTTTGGAGTACGAGTACCCGATTGGATGGTGGAAAGTATCGAGTACTTGGGAAAGGTATCAGGTACCTCTTGGGTACTCCTAGGAGTACCTTCTCATGTACCAGGTACGATGATACAGGTACCCAATATGAGTAGGCATCCCGAACTCCCAGGTACAGATACCCATGCTACTTAGGTCCAGCTTATGACTCAGTTGATCGTTAGTACACAGGAAACCAAAACAATAATGGCAACAATGGGAACAATGGGAACCATACAGAAGGAAGCAGCACTAATGTTCCCATTCAACGCAGCTCTCGAGCAGCTAGTACAGTGACTCCTAGACCTCTCTTCCCTAAGTTTGTAGAGGAGCAACCAGTTGACAATCCAGGTCATCCATTACTAGGTGATAGTTTTAATGACTATTTGAGGGAATATCAAACTCTCGATGCGGACTTTCACGCAACGATAATGTTACAAGAGTTATGTACCATCAAGTACAAGAACAAACCTAGAGACTTCAACAAAAGCGCGTAGAATTTTGATCTGCAGTGGAAATTTGAGAAGCTGACTATCCCTTCCTTTGATGGGTCTAACAAATGCACAGCTAGAGCTTAGGTTCAAAAGTTGGACATTTTTTCCAACTCAACCCCACAAAGGAGACGAAAGCAATCAAATATGCTACGTTGCATTTGGAGGGTGAGGCCCATGAGTGGTGGTACCATGAATTGGTTACTTTGGGGTATGCCAGTGTTACCTTGTATCTAGACTTCACACAATGATTGATTGATAGGTTTGATAGGAAAGACCCAGAGTTACATTTCAGGGAGCTAGCACATATCAAGCAGACAGGTATAGTAGATGCCTACAGTTCATAGTTTCAGAGACTTACTGTCATGGTGACCGATGGATTGGAGCCTAGACTTATCATGTTGTTCACTGATAGATTATTCGAACCACTACATGGTTGGGTTAAGGCATTGAAACTAGGGACTCTACAAGATTCCATCATTAGAGCACGGGACTTGGAGGATGCAGTCCCAAAGAACAAATTTCAGTCCAAACTTTTTGTCCATTAAAAGGCCAAAGACAAGAAGCCCTTACAGAAGGATGGGACCGAGAAAAACAAGCTTGATGATGAGACCCGGAATGAGCTCTGAAGGAAGAAGTTATGTTTCAATTGCAAGGAGCCTTGGGAATAGGGACACAGGTGCATGGGTAAAGGTAAGGTGCATTACATAAAGGTACTCTCAGATAGTGATGAGGAAGAGGAGGCAAGACAAGTTCAGGATGGTGAGCAGAGCAGTGAGAATGAAGAGGAATCACATGCACAGACTCCGAGAGCAGCCATTCCTACCCTATCATGTGTTCCTAGGTTTAGCACTTTCTAGTTCAAAGGAGTCATACAGGGACAACAGACTAAGATTCCCGCTTGTGGAATAGGGGTTACGTCACTTGGCTCAAAACTAGGTGATAGTGCCAGCAATAAATAGATAGTCTCTGCTGTAGTTTAGGAAGTTGGTTTAAATACCAAAATTTGACTTAAGATAATAATGCATCCACCCACCTTTTTATTACGTAAGAGCTTTTGTCTCCAACCACTTGAAATGGAAAAGTTAAACTTTGATATATATTAATAGACGGTGTTATTATAGATTCAGCTTTGGTGACCAAGAGAGACATTCCTACTCAAGACTTTGGAGGATTCAAAGTGGAGGTAGTTAAGGGCCCACTCTATTATGCATATGGAAGGTTTCACAGTTAACTATGTTAATGGGTAACTACAACATGGCAAATAATTTCTACATGATCGAACTTGCAGATACTAAGGTAGTCTTGGGTGTACAGTGGCTTAATACTCTTGGGACAATTTCAACGAACTACCAAACAATGGAGATGGAGTTCAATACAACAAATGGTAAGAAGGTAGTTCTAAGGGGCATGTCCAAAGATGCTCCAAGAGTTGTTTCAGCCAAGCAAATGGAGCCACTATTCAAACATGGGACAGAATACTCTCCAAACATTGAACTTTGGTCAAGCTATCATCATAACAGGGATAGGGAGTTGGACAAGACGGATGCTTTATATTGTAGCCATGTGATCAGTATGCAGGATGTACATACTACAAACACATCCAAAGGAGATCCATAACACATTGGATTGGCTCACGAGAATTTCAGCTGATTGGAAGTCCCACCTTCTAATGGAATATTCCAAGGATTGGTTTGCATGCGAGTTGATCGATAGACATATTCAAAATGACAAGTACAGAGTGGTGGACGATATCATCTACTACACAGCTAGCATATACTTAGTCCCTGATTCCACACTTAGGGAAGAGTTCATGAGGGTTGTACATGATATACCCTTAACAGAGAATCCTAGGTACTTCCAGACTTACCAACAAATCAGAGAGAGGTTCTCATGGAAGGGCCTCAAGGATGATGTGTGGAGACATGTGAGGGAGTGCATGACTTGTCAACAGAACGAGTCAAAGCATACCTATCCAACACGATTGTGGCAGTCTGCACTCATTTCAGGACAGAGATGGGTGAGTGTGTCAACAGACTTCAACACTGGTCTACCAGAGGGGCATGAAAGGGACTGCACTTCATAGAATTCATCAGAGTATGAGCCATTTAGGCTCCACAGGTTGCTTTAGTACATTGACCATGATCGGGACAGCATAGTTCTCAAGATATTTTGGCAGGAGCTATACAGATTAGTTGGCACGAAGTTGATCAATATAGCACAGTTGGAGTCGGTTAGTATGAGGCATAGTGGACTCCTAATTTGGATGTGGGTTCCAGGAACTCATCTGATTAGTCTGTCATTTTTGGGACGCCTCAAGAGGAGATGATGGGGCACATGCCATATGGCAAGATAGATTTTCTTTTTCGATACCTAGGATCGAGTCCAGCAATGGATTTGCAGACCTTAACTTCACTAAGGTACAATTGCAAGATGTGATCCTTGATAGTGGGAACGATTCTTCTAGGCATTACAGCTTAGGGTTCCAAGAGTGGAGGATACAACACTATGCATGAGGGCTAGATATTTATGATCAAAGTGACGCAGCATCAGCATGGTGGGTTCTTTTTGGGGATAGCATGGGACATTGGGACTTCATGATTTGACAGTTTGGCAGCTAGTACAAATGGGAGAGTCGGATTTACTATTAGGAGCTGACTCCTATAGTGCATTGGACTAGCTTCCTAAGAGGGAAATTTTGTGAAAGGTGGAGTAAGTCTTCACAGTATCGGATTGTTCTACTGATAGGTGGCCTTCAGGAGTCTTCTTGTGTTAGTAACTTGCAAGAAAGTATTGTAAGTAGCAGGCGCTACACATCTTTCTGATTGGTTTGGGACTCTGGAATCATTCTCAATTTTGATTTGGCTCTGCCTGTTGTTCGTATGGTTGTGTTGGCATTGCTTGAGAACAAGCAATTTCGGGAAGGGAGGATTGTAATGTCCCTTTTTTACAATCACTATAGGGGGGTGACTTAGTGGTTTATCGATTCCCATAGTCCATACTCGATTAAAAAGGGGATTAATAGATTAATTATTTGATGTCATTGGAAGGAAAAAAGTTACATTATAAAGTGGTAATGAGTAATTAAAAAGTGACTTGAAGAATAAAATGAATAAAACCTTATAAAGTCACTTTAATCACTATTACGTTGCACCTGTACCCAGCGCGCCTTTAGGTGTACCGCAGGGAGAGAGCCAAAATTTTACCAAGAAGGGTGTTATTGAGGAATGGCGGTCATGGTTGGGCCCTTTGGTTCCTCCTTTAGGGGTACTATGGCTTAATGGCATTATTGGCCGCCCTTTGTTGGGGTTTCGGGGTTGGTGAGCAGGGCCCCTAAGGGTTGGCCACCAGGTCACATGGCCCCAAATGTTGTTTACGGACTCTAGTGGCCTCTGATTCAACTATGAGACATTCGTCTCCCTACATAGCCACAAGGACACCCTCCTGGTCCTTCATACAGCTAGCGCTCCCTCTCCTGGGCATTCTTCCTCATCAGGACATTCTCTCCTTCACAAGGACATATGTATAATGTGTCGTTAAAGGGGGGTGTTGAGGGATTTTACAGCATATAGGGGTTAGTAGGGGCATAACACCCCCCTTCCAGCTCACTCCAGCCTTTCGTTCGGAGTGATTCACTTAAATAGGCTATTTTTGGCACCTTGGGGAACAAATACCCCAGGTAGCCTACCTTAAGCCTACATTAAGTCATATTTTATTATTATTTTGTTTTAATTTTAAGTTGACATTTTAGAATTTCAAATTGACATATTTTAAGGCATGTAGGCCTGGATATTTTGTAATTAGTAGATCATATAAATAGATCTCCTCACTTTCATTTTAAGACATGAGATAAGTGGGATTATTACTATGTTATTGTTTTTCCCTAACTAGGGCTCTTCGGAGAGAATGCACCCTTCTTGAGGACTTTTTCTCGTTAAACAAGCTGGTTTTGGGAAGTTCTTTGGATGAATTCTTCCTTTTTCATAGTGATGCTTAGATTTGTTGGCAAAACACAAGCACATTGAGGTTTGGCTGCTAATCTCTTTCTTTTATTGTTGGTAAATGATGCATATTCATGACTGAATGGTAGTTTTAGGGCTGCATTTTTTCTAGGGTAGGTCATTACCAGCCATTTGTCACCTTAAAGGGAGAATAACGTCTCCTTGTGAGAGTTTCTTTAGGGTTTATCCATAGGTTTCTAGAATAGTTGTTTGCCTAGGTTCGTTCTTCTCACTTTTTAGCCATTCTTTACCTTAGATTCCCTAGGGATAGGGCACCTTAGTTCTCCCTTATCCTCATCTCAGATACCCTAAACAGTCCTAATATCTCCCCCCTACACCTTTTCTCTTTCTTCTTTCTCCTCGACAGCCTTTTTCATCCCTTATTCCACCCTCGGCTGCCTTATTTATGCCATCCCTGATCCTTCCTTGCCTTCACTACCCCATCTTCTACCCTCGTTGCCCTTCCTTCTACCTCCTTTCAAACCCCTTTTCCCCTCGGGTGTAGTTTGGGACAGTCCTTAGGCCCTCTCCTAACCTCGCCTGCCTTCTAGACTCCCCATTCCTCCCTCGCCATAGTTCCTCCCATCCTCGAGTCTGCTGCTATTATAGCAGCAGCCTTTCTTCCTTCCACAAGTTGCTGCTGCTACCCCTCTTTACCCTCGGTCACCTCACAACGAGGTGTCAACCTTGCTCCCTCCCCTTCCAAACTACTGCTGCCTTTATATAGGTCTGGTACAGACCTGTCCCTGCTCTTTTGCAAGTATTCCCAGCCTCCCATTTAGCCCAAAGGCTGCCCTTACAGTGGAAACCTTCCTTCCTATTCATAGTTGCATTCACCTTGGTTCAGTCCTTACATTCTACACACAACAAGCCGACAAGTGGTTAGATAATTACATACTACAAGCCTGGGTTTTACCTTGACTCAAGCACGAGTATCTTCCTAGGAAACTGCATGTGCTGTGTTTTGTTTGAGCACTGAAACACCATTACATTGTCGTACTAAACACACATAGTCAACAATTACATAAGTGTATGATTACTGCTACTAATATCTGATATATTTCTGTACACTATTGTCATGTTTGTCATTAAGGTGCAAGTAACTTGCTAACGTGGTACTATATTAGCTTATGTCATTGTTATCACCAACCTTGTAGTTGCCTATGTAAGGTAGATCCAGGATGGATGGTAGAGGGACAAGAACCTAAGGAGGCAGAACCAAGACTGCCTAGACTCCCAAATGGATGGTTGTCACGCCAATCGAGGCAGCCTTCACTTTATGTTATCTATGCCCAAGACAACAAAGGGGAAGACCCAGATCTACTCCCGACAAGAGAGATCCAACCTAGACACCAAATCAGATCAAATGGACTTGAGGTACGTAAGGTGTAAGGTAGTGGAAACCCTAGATCTATGGATGATGTCACAAGGTGGGCCAAGGCTTTGGATCAAGGTTTAGGAAGTATGAGGTTCAATCCAAGTTGAGACACAGGTGACCTATAAGGTAAATACTAGATCTGGGGTTGAGGTACTAGCAACAAGTAAGGATAGTCGCTGCCTTGGGAAACATGACCAATGCAGGGAGGTCAAGGGCAGGATTTGGGCTATCTAGTACCAATGGATAGACTTGATGAAAGATATGACATAGTAAAAGTACCTAAGTCACCAAGGAAAAGTCAGATCACAGGAAAAGGAGGCCAAAGAGGGGGTAGCACTAGGCTTGGAGATTAGTGCTTGTCAGATCTAGAGCAATGGAGTCATTATCTTCCCAGCGTCGAGGGAAACCCACCTAGGAAATACCCCGATCTACAAACCCAGAAAGGTAGTTGGCCGAAAAGTCAAATCACAGGAAAAACCAGCAGCAAGATGGATAGCGCTAGGGTTTGGGATGTCAATTTCTCAGATCTAGGGCAACCTACACACTTCCAGCTCAATGTTGAAGGGGAAATGGTAAGAGGATGACCTGATCTACAAACCCAAGTTGGAATTTTGTCGAAAAAATCAGATCTCGAAAAAAGTCAAAGAATTGGTGAGGAGCACTAAGGTTTGGGAGGACAGTTTCTCAGATCTAGGGAAAACCAGGCACTTTCAGCTCAGCGTTAAGGATGATTTGGTAAAGGGATGACCTGATCTACTAAACCCCGGTTTGTCCAGAGATCAAGCGGCCTATTTTTAGTGTTTTTTTGTTTTTTATTATTATGGAATTTTCAGTAAAATGAAGAAAAGCAGATATCAATGGATTGAGATCTGGAAGAAAGGGACCAACATATAGATCTTACCTGGAAAACCTTGTAGATGCCTTGATGATGATGATACCTGCTATCCCGATCAATTTAAGAAGCTTTGAGCAAGTTCTATGTCCAACGTTTTGTTCCAAGGAGTCAGTGCGCCCTCTCTCCTGCACAACAAACGTCAACCATATTAGATTTGTTGCCACATGAGAAAAAGCTAAATGCTACAGAAAAAATAGCAAGAAATCATAGATCACAAAGACACTAATAAAAAACCCCTAATAAAAAATGAAGACAATCCAAGCGAGTTGAGGTCCCCCTGCAAAAACGCCCAAGCGAAAGTCGCCCTCCTATAGACAAGACAAAGATTCCCAAAAAAATATAGATCTTGCAACAACTTCCCGAATGCTAGGAAGCAAAAGACTTTCCAATCACCATCTAAGAACACCAGATGCAAAGGAGATCCATGAATTTCCACAAGAAAAGTTTTTCTATTATTCAGATCCAAGAGCCAAAGACCCCTTACAAATGAGAAGCTCTCTCCTTTAAATAGGAACGAGACAACCAAAATCCTAACCACTTTTCAAATGAATGGCTAAGATTAAAAGATACAAATGTCTAATCAATGGTTGAGATGAGCTCAACATACAATACATGGATTAATGTAACAATATAATATAAAAGTGGACCAAATCACCTTAGGAGAGGGGATCCCACTCAACAAGAAATAAATGAAGCACATGGTGGGTCCATGGAGTGTTAACTAACTCCCTCTAGGTGTCCCCATGGCACAATAAAATAATATAATTTTTTAAATTTATGAATTTGTGCCTCCTTGAGGAAATCGTGACCTCCCAAACGCTCCAGAAAATAATATAAAAATGCCCAAAAAATAGGTGTGGGCCCAATCAGGTGCTGCAACTGCTAAAGAAGGTGTGGAGAACATCACTCTCATCATCATGACTCATCCCATGCCATTTCCTTGCCTCAGTATCCCAAATCAATTTCTTCAGTAGCCATTTAATCATTTTTTAATCTACCTCGGGAAACGTGAACCTGCCAAAACAACGTCCTAGGGTGCCTGTGTTGTCCAACTGAGCCCACCAGGCTCTCTGGGAGAGGGGTACTATGGTACAATCAAGTGGTTGCACCCCCTATGCCCCATACAGTGCCCTAGGAGATCCAATAAAAACATCTCCCTGCTTAGACACATCATCCAGTGAAGCAAAACTGCATCAGAAGGGTAAAATGAGCCTGATCATCTCTGCAAGTGCCCGGAACTAAAAACAAGTTGTCTCATTAGACTCAGAGAGTCCAAATCCATCTAGGGTATATACTCATACCCCTTCCAGGTCTCTGCCTGATCATCAACAATATCCAATAGACAAAATAATAACCTGTAAATGATCAGATAACTGATATAACTCAGACTGGTATCCATATGCTGTGAGTGTTCAAAGGCTATGACATGCTCTACAAATCATTTAAGTAACAATCATAACAAGTAGCAGTCACCTCATTGGCGGTACATCAACCAAATACATATATATAGGGTTTCATTTATTAATCATAACTCAGATCAAACTTTCAAGACCATACTCACTTCATAGTTGTAGTCAATTTGCTAGTAAAGGGTGAAGGCTAAAATTTACAAGGTTAGGACAAAGGATGACCACCAACTCAACATTGTGACACTTTGGATATGGAAAGGGAATACTCACTATAACCATATGCCGAACAAACAACAACACAAGGGATGGCAGTGCCTCACAAATGGGTGAACTACTTCAGAGATGCTTACTCACCTTGACAAATGCTCACAATCCAACTCAATACAAATAAGGCCAGCAATCTTTAGATAGAACTTTTAGGAACCATTGCTTTTTTGGGCCTTTGATTTTCCACAGCCTTTGTCTTATGCATTTTTTATGCGGACTTTTATTATTTTAGGCTTTGCATTCATGTATGTTGAAAAACACTACTTTTCATGAATGTTTAAGATATTTCATTACAATATTTTTCAGAGCCAATCTCATTAGGCTAGCCTTTCATTCATGTATGTTGAAAAACACTACTTTTCATGAATGGGCTTTTTGCAAGATATACATTTCATTTCCAGATACATTGTATTGATGGCAGCGCTACTTGTTTCAGATAAGCAAACACATCCTAGGCAACTCAGAGCCGAGACACAAATAAACAGGGAGGTTTGTCCAACAAAGGCTCTAGTGGAGAAAGGTCCTCCATGCCACAAGTCAAGTAGTAAGTAATGGATGGGTTAAAACACAACTAGAAGGTAATGGATGGGTGGAGACAATGAATAATGAAACCAACACTAACAAGCCAAAATATGGTGGGAATGACTACCTCTATTCTCCCTAAGGAGGGTAAAACCAATGAGTATGGATCAAGAACTTCCAAGTCTGAATAAAGACAACAATACATAATATAGATACATCCAAGTCCACATGTTTATATAACTACCAGATCATGACACTAAATGCTAATACATGTCACAAAAATGAGTATAAGAGCAATGATAACCATAACACAATATAATAAAAGCCGAGTCATAACCATGCAAATATATCCATCTGAACCATCATTTGTCCAATGAGAAATATTGATACAAATCTGGGCATCTCTAACTGCTCTGTAAATGACTAAATGACTACATCAGTCCTCAAATATGAATGTCCTAAGACTCAATCCTGACATGGCCGAGTACTATAGTCCACTAATAACATAATGATCCATCAAAAATGCTCATCTCAGCATCTCATATGTAGGAGATCTGGCTGGAAAATGTACTGAATCTGAAAAATAGAATATGGTAGCCCGGCTACTATATATGTGATAACAGTCATAACATCTGGTGCACATTGCTGTACATTGTACTCCGAATTTATATAATTCTAATGAACACAGTGCTGATAATATTTGTCTCGTGACGTTGCATCTTACAAGCAATTGGTTATTAGTTGGATGATATTTATTGTGATATTGCTTGTCATTGAATGAGGTTGCTATTGTCATAATACTAATATATACTATTGTACGTAATGTGGTAAATACATGATCATGGTTGTTACTCACGCTATTGATATACTGATGATTGTTATTTACACATTTGTTTTAAGTGGCTGATTATTTGCTCATCATTGATGAACATATTGTTACAGCATACTTGATAACTACCCTTGTATATCCAGTAGTTCCCTTTTCACTCTTTTATTTGACTCCAAAAAGACACTGGTCATTAACAAACTCGAAATAGGTATTCTTTGGTATTTAGTGTCTTTTACAGAGTTGTAATAGGGCTCTCCCCTAGGAGGCCTAGGCTTCCAAAGTAGTTGGGAGACGTTGACCAAGGTGACAGTGGTCACTTCATCCTTACATGCTTACCGGTGGCTTGGACTGCCATTTCAACCGGCAACAATCACTTAGTGAAGAAAAAGGTAAAAAGGTTGGCCAAAAAGGGTAAAAGTGACCAAAAAGATTAAAAAGGGCATAAATCGGCAAAGTGGCTCATTCTCTCATTCTCTCATGTTATTCTCATTTTAGAAAAAGAATTGGAGAGCTCTTGTGGTTTTTGGCTCTTGGGATGGAAACCCTAAGAGAGAACTTGGTTTTAGTGGTGAAACTATCCACCCTAGCTGAAGAAAGAGGAAAAGATCGCTATGATCTTTTACTGTGCTTCAACGCCGTAGAAGATTCTCAAGCTGCCTTGGAGATTTGTGAAGATTTTCAGTGTTTTGGCACTTGAAGACACTTTTAGTATGGAGGGTGCAGGCTGCCATACATCCCTTTATCTAGCAGGCTATACACTTCGTTATTGGCACATGGGGAAAAGGAAGAGGGTCATACACCCTTTTGCAGGCCGCATTCATCGTTTCCAAGCCGTATTCTCTACTCCAGCAGGCTGTACTCTCCTTTTTTAGACTGCAGTCATCAATATTGGGTCCATACAATCACCTACAGGCTGTAAAGTCACTTTCAGAATTGTAATCTTCATTATTTGGGGCTGTGGTGCATTCATCTGGACCGTACTCTTCATTGATAGGCAATATATTCATTTCTGGGCCGTTATCCATCACTACATGGCGTACAGTCAAGCTAGTGGCCATATTAGCACTGTAACATTCATTACTGTTGAAGGTGATCTCATGGGCATCAAAGTAATTCATCTTTACTTCTTTCAGTGTGACTGTCCAGGCATATAATTCAGGTCAGCAATATTTGTTTTGTATCACTGCTGGTTATAAGTTTATGGTCATTATTAAAATTTACAAGCTGGTCTTTTATGTTAATGCATATGAGAACCATCTCGTATTAAACTGTTTGATGAAATGACTCAACCAAGAAACACTAAATTACTATATCAGCCCAACATACCATAACTACAGGGAGAGGAACCACTCAGCAGTACATTACAGCAGTGTCCATAACTGTTTGTCAAAACTCCTGAACCAAGTAATCAATAAAACACTACAGCAGAGAACACAAATTACATCAGCTAACTGAGAGGGGACAGTACAGTGGTGGACTGTTCTTTGGTATTTAATTGCAAATATTTCAAATTCTGAGTTTTGCATAGTAGATGGCATTTCTTATGCAAAGGGAAGACTGAGATATAAGTCACCAAACCAAAACAAACCAGTTACAAGAATTGACCACTCAGATCCAGAACAGTAGCATACAAAGTGTTTGACAAAAACACTCAACCAAAATCAGTCACAAAATCAGTGAAATCAGTTCTGAGTAAGTGAAGGAAAAGTGTTTGATGGAAGTCCTGAACCAGTACACATAGGTAGTCAAGGAAAAATTAGCTCAGTTTTGGTTTGGGCTATTACATGCACATCTGAAATTGCAGCAAATTCGTATGTATAGAATGATATAATGAGTTGTTATCTAGCATTGTGTATTTGGATATTTTTCGTTGCTATGTTTTGTGTTGAATACATGTTTACTATTGTTGGAAACTTAATAAATTCAACACTATAATTCTGCTATCTTAGTGAAGAGGGATTTGACCTTTGGCAAACATATCTTCGCTCAAGGCCAACCTATCCTCCCACAAGGAAAGAATCCTAAGGGGAAACTCCAAGGAGATTCTCCTTCTATGATCAACTTGTGCCTATATAATTTCACATTAACCTTATTGGTTGATCTTCCCATAACATAATTTTTCATAAGTTCAAGTATATTTGTGCAATATTGGCAATTCACACTTGGATATTGGATACATTATTTCATGCTTGAATTTTTATTTCATATGTTATGGTAATATATCAATTTGATATATATAACGTGTTATGCGGCTCAATATTGTCTATACTTGAGAACATTTATCAATGGGTAGAAGGTGTGTTCCGACATCTATAAGTATAAGTAACAAGGATATGTTCTTAGGCTTGTAAATCTACGGTTGGGGGATACCATTATTAACTATGAATACAGTAGGTTATTAAGTGCAGTAGGTTATTAAGTGCAGGAAGTACCATTTATTGGTGCAGTGTTGGCCACTACTGTAACTCCTTTTAATATCCCCTTTGAGTAGTATTGCATTAAGCCAGGACTTGAACACGGATTTACTTCCAAGTACCTTAAGTATATCGAAAGTCCCCTAGGTATCCTAATTCTTGAAACCATCCTTCGGTCGTCTTGTTATTGTAGTGCACCAAAAACAATATTTGGGAAGATTACTCTTCACGTATCTCAAAGGTATATCAAAGAGCTATAGTACCCAGACACTCCCTTGATTGAATTGAGCCATTTCATTTTGGTGAATCACTCCCATAGTTAAATGTTGGTTAATTTCATATGTTTATGAGCTATGATTAAATGTATCATGTCATTTTATTTTCATGGTAACTGGTAATATTTATATCATATTGTTACTTTGAAATGCTTGTTGGTTAAATTGGTGTGGTATCTAAAGTTTAAACTTTAATCTTGTGAATATCTTAACCACCTTTAGCCTAGGGTGTGTCTTATACTTTACCCCTTCAATCTAACTTGGACACACCTTATCCCAAAAACACAACTAGATAAGTAGACAACTAATGTTGGTTGGTTGGTATCAACCAAAATCTGGTTAGGGATCTCCCTTGGTTAGTCTAGGTCTACTTACCTATAGGTCTAAGACACCTAAAAGAGGGGTTTCTCTTTGGTAGTGACACATTGGAAGGAAAATCCCATAGTTGTGCTGGGTTAGTAGTTGATTTTCCTTGATAATCAGAAGGCTGCTAGATTGCACATAAACAAAACCACAAGCCCTCCACACTACATGAAGTGCTCCCATAGCTATGTGAAAACACTTTTGATGCAACCAAAAGCTAACATCCACCCACTCAGATGATCAACTCACATGGACTAGTGAATCTTCTCAAGAAAGGTGTTAATGGAGCTATTGCCAAAATTTATTCTATGGAAGCTCAACAGGAAGCAAGAAACATTGTCTAAACATACAACATATTTTGGATAAGCATAACAAAATCTTCAAAAAGATTCCCAAGGGATTACCTCTAGCATGCGATCATGAGCAAGCCATTGAGCTTATACTAGGTGGTGCCCCTCCCAAACACTGAGCTTATACTAGGTGGTACTCCTCCCAACACCACATTGTACTTGCAAGGCTATTCCAAAATCCAAGGAGTTGATTCATCTTTAGCAAACTCAATAGGCACTATAAGTACCAAAGGAAAATTTTCAATTGTATCATAATGAGAAGAAGCAATACAAGAATCAAAATTCATGGGGAGAGGTAATTCTCAATTGGCCACAAGGTCCATCTACAACTTCATCCTTATAAGCAATCCACCCTTAAACAAAAGAGGAGCCAAACATTGTCTCTAAAATTTTAAAATCCCTACAAGGTCCTTTTCAAGATTAGATAAGTAGCTTATGAGATCAAGTTGCCTCCGTCTTTATGTATTCACAAGGTTTTTCAGGTCTTCTGCCTCAAGAAGGTAAATGGACAAAACATTCCAGTACAAATTGACCTTTTAGAATTGGACTAGGAGGACAAGCTAATTCTAGAACTAAAAGCAACTCTTGACAGTTGCAATCATCATCTCAAATACAAAGCATAACTATCAAAACTAGTTAGTTCAAACCAGTTTTGGACTGTTTCAAACTCCAAACTGCTGGTTCAAGTACGAACCAGCCCAAACCAGTCCATTCTATACTACCCCAACTTGTGCACCAATAACCCCCCCAAAAAAGGTGTCTTAGGTGTCCTTTTGGGGAATTGTTTTAACTTTTGATATGGAATTTACCTTTACTTATATTTTATTTTCATTAACTTAAGTTTTAACATTAAAAGTTAAAGTGGGTCCCCATTTTAGGGGTTTGGTGATGGAATCGAGTGGTCTGGACTTCACAAGAAGAAGATAGAAATTGAGGTGCGTTTCAGCTTTCAGCACGCTTAAGAGTTTTTTCAGCATTTTAGCATATTTGCAAAACAGGAACTTGCAACCCTTCCTCCTGCACCTCTTGAACTGGGAATTGTGGGATTCAAATATTGAAACCTAGAAGGGAATAGGTTGCTCAATGGTGACACTTATTTGAAACCTATATGATACCCAATGGTGCCAAGTAATTTAAAACATCAAATGGCAGCAATTGCTGAAGCCATTCACCAAATGAAAGTGGACTTCAAATTCCTTGGTGATCAGTCAAGTTGATCAGATGAGTGAGACTTCGGATGACCTATATACTCATTTGATTATTCATTATAATACGATGATTTTTTGACTCTAGAGCCTCGATGTTTTATGTATTTTCTTTAGAACTTCAATTATATGTATAGCAGAACTTATATTTTGAAAATTGATGTCATTTTGCCGTTTTCACCTTTACATGTATTATACATGAGCAATGTTTGCATATTCAGTGTCTAATGGTTGGAATTTACATTGATGTACAAGAATATATATATATATATAGAGAGAGAGAGAGAGAGAGAGAGAGAGATTTTAACTGAAAAAGAAATATTTTAAGTATTTTCTATTTGACCAACATTTATACCGATTTTTCAAGAAGTTTTGGTCGGGCTCATAATTTTGGGATAAACAGTCTCAGTCCAGTTCCAGTTCCAATAAATTTGCAGAGTACCCCATCAAGTGGAAGAAGATGCATCCAAAAGAAACCACATGGGGAAGATGAGCACTTATGGAGAAACACGGTCATATACAGAGGTTTGAAGGAAAAGCTTTTTGAAGGAAGGAGTGTGTTATGGCCCTGACAGTGACCCTTATTCATATTATTATCTTCATTACTCTTCTAATAGTACATCTTTTTCCCTCTTCTTCTCTCATTGTTATAACTTATACTTAGCATTCTCTCTTTCAAAACGAGGACCCACTCTCCTTCTATGTGCATGCACCTAAAAGAGTGTATGGGAACACCTAACCCAGATCTTTTCTTCTATATATAAGGTAAGGAGATGCATTGATAATTGTCTTGTGTTGTGTACTGCGCTGTTGTAATTTGGAGGTTTGCCCCTCAAAGTGGCATCTTAATTATATTTCCATTTACTAGTTCACACACCATTGGATGGCATTGTATGAAATATCATAAGAAGTGTTATTCAATGTTCATTATGTTGTTTTGGGTAATTTAGATCATAATATATCCCTTGGTACTGCTCAGTGTTGATACATAAAGGGAAAAGTTTGTCAATACCGGAATCCTTAAAGCTTCTTAATGTAATGTCAATAACAAGCAAAACCCTAAAAGCAGTAGAACATATGGAAGAGATATAATCATGTCCTTCCCACCAGCACTTTTGCTACACTCTTTGAAAATGCTTTTCTATACAACAGAACAAAGTTATCAGTTATTTAGTTATTTAAGACACTGTACATATAGTGGATAGACATCAAGTTTAATACTTACACCAAAGCATCTAAAGACTTACTGGTAGTTCCCGAATTTCAGCTTTAAAGTATGCAGAATGCTACAGCTTAAATGCCTTCGGCACATGCATCTTCAATTTTCAATTTTCAGATTTGATATGCCTTTCCAGATTCACAGGTTCTTAAAAAGTCCTTAAGGAATCCTGAAACTTTTTGAAAAAATGATTTTCACCGTAGTGTGCCCCCATACCTGTGTTTTTGGTAACCATGGAAAATCAAATTCTAAAATAGAAGAAATTCATGAACCTGGATAAGATGAGATCAGCAACCAGTCCAGTTGTACTCTTCTACCTCTAAAGAGAAGCTTCAGACGTGTGAAGGATGCAATCTTACTCAAGAAAGCATTTGTGAGAGGAGAGAAAATGCATGGACCTGGACAAAATGAGTTCAGGCAACCAGCCGAGCTTGTGCAGCTTGCTAGCAATGCTGGCTGCAGCTAAACACCCACGCTTGCTTAAAGGCCGGTCATGATCTAGGACACATTAAGCACAAAATTAGTTAGAATTTTAATACAAAAAATGATTAATATTTATACCACCCAGGTATATCCCACATTTTCCATAAATCATGACATCCAAGCATTGTTTTGACTGTCAGTCTCAAGCAGCCATACACATATATCCATGCAAATTCAGAAGTAAAACAATCTTCTAACTATAGTAATGAATCAAGTTATCAATACTTAATTTCCTTGTCCTTCTTATGAACAATTATGTCAGCCTAGGTTAAATTCTTCATGCTAATTAGGCATAAATGGAGTTGTTGGTAATAACAAATCTAGAATCGTGCATCACAATGCCAGGAAATGAAACTCAACACTTTCAAGGTAATTTTTGCACTGTTCAGAACAACGTATTTCAAGGCATATATCACAATGCCTGGAAACGTATCCCAAGAATTTGTAAGTATTTCAATTAACATTGCCTATCTCATCAATCAAGGCTCACAAGTTGTCATTTTCTCTCGTTAAAGTTACAAAAAAAAATGTTCATGCACTCCTAGGAAACACTATGAACGATCTTAATACAAAATTATTAACCCACTTGTCTTTACATATGCATCAATAGTGATTTCTAGATTGCCTGCTTGTGAGCAAACTTCAAGAAGAATGCACAATAAATTGATGAGGAAAATAACGGTGACTTTGCTGGGCTATAAGTCCAGATTGCTTTTTGTTTTGGCTACAAAGTCTCTTACCAAGAACTCAATTTATTATGTGTTTCGATTAGTATAGCAGATCCAAGATACAAAGAATATACTGTTGACACAAGCACCATGATAAAACATGTGAAAAACAAAACTTTCAATAAGCAGTGTTCAATACTCTTGAAGCCAAAGGCATTCCAATTTAATAGCAACTATTGTGAGAAGCTCCAAAATGACTGGAGTTGAGACCCACCATCATTTTGGCTATCTATTTATTCTCCATCCAAAAATCAAAACAAAATCAGTGTTCAATACTCTTGAAGCCAAATGCATTCCAATTTAATAGCAAATATTGTGAAAAGCTCTAAAATGACTGGAGTTGAGACCCACCATCACTTTGGCTATCTGTATATTCTCCATCCATAAACCATTGTTAGATACTTTCAAGTTCCAGGTAATAGAATATTTCTTCTTTTTCCTGTCTGTTGCCACCTAATACACACTTTATGACACGGGGAAGTCTCCAACCCACTTTGTGTGTCCTTGGGGGCAAGTTTGAGCTAGGGACCACTGTCACCATAGTCTACCAACTCCTCCGTTTAGGCCAAATCCCAACTGAGCCAAGGAGGGTAGTCCCTACAGGAAATTATTCCTTAGTTCATTTACTATTAGTTAAAGGGATCTTTTATTAAGGTTTGCAAGGCTAAGACTTTACACTATCTAAGGAATGACAAGTAGCATGCAAACGCAAAGATTTCATTTTAATGACAAGCAAACCTTGAGATAAATGAACACTAGTGCCTATTAACAAATGGAGTCTAAAGATGAATTACAACTTTACAGATTTACAAATGAAATCGAAATCTACATTAATTAAACCCATAGTTTAGGTGTTATCTAAATCAAACCAGATTACAGTATGGACAAATGAACACTATGAACAACATAAACAGTAATGAATGAGCAGTTAAGGAGTATAAACAATATCCACAGTTGTATCAAATGTAATGAACAAATTGCATAAATGGAACAATTATTAAACTATTACCCAAAAATGCCGAAAGGAAATGAATCAATTGTGTTACACAAGATCTGCAGATTACTAAACAATGGGATTACTTAACCAAATGAAATAAAGATGCCACCACATGAGATGCAAAACTGAAAGGAAATACTTGTAACTGAAAAGTGAAAACCTTGCAGTGAAATAAAATGTGAAAGTGTTTGCAGTAAAAGCCTTGAATAGCAAGGCAAAGATAAATAGCAGTGACCTGTGTTTGTAGGACATTTTGCAATGTCTCTTGTAAATTTTAATAAATTTTAAGAGGGTCTTAATGTTCAGTTAAGTCTTCGAACCAGTGGTGTGTCTAACCCAATCTAGTATCTCTCAAGTCAAAGAGGGAGTGTTGGTGCGCTCAACAGTGGAAACAAGTCCACCTATAGCTCCCAGGTCAAATCCCAATGCTCCGGTGCTCAACAAGGAGGACGTAGAACGCCTAGAGACCCCCACGGTCTTCTACTCCAACTAGCTTCCGAGGTCACTGTTTTTAATCAACCAGAAAAATAGCAAGATGGATGCCTATTAAACTAGAGCCCCCAAACCCCTCCGCTTTTCATACCCTTGATCCGAGTTCCCTAAAGAGAGATAACGGAGGGCGGAGGATACATGGACGGATGTTAGGTTGTATATTACTCTTTGCAAAATTAAATGATAGGAAGTAAATTACGGAAATAAAATAACCCACAAGCCTCAAACCGAGCTTTATGCCACACGGCACGATGCCGGTACCTTAAGGTGCTTGGAACAACTAAACTATAGAACATAAAACAAAACTAATCTATATGCTTGCTTGAAAAAGAAATGCTCAAAATAAACTAAGTTAAACCAAGAATGCTAACCACACAACAATCTCCCTAAAAGAGAAGGTGGGTAAAACTGAAAAGTCTAGATCTATTTGAAATGGAAAAACCAGTGTTACACGGGGACTCGCCCCCCAGGGTCGGGGACGCGCCCCCCTCGCTCCCTGCGCCCCGGGGGCTCTTGGGGAAACGTTTCCCAGCGTCCCCAAAATCAGGAAACTCTCGGAAACTCACAAGGGGACGCGTCCCCCTATTCTACAGCGCGCTCCGGTGAAGGGGGGCTCCCACACGCCCCCTCCAGAAACTGGGGGGCTCCTAGACGCACCCCACGATTTTCCCAATTTCAGTTTGAAAAAACAAAATTTTAATTTTAATTGTTGTTTACTCTCTATTTCAGTCTTAGTCTTTCGTAATTTACTATTTCACTATTTTAGCATGCAATATAATTGATTCAAGTTTTCAATTACAATGACTGAAATTAGAAATATGAATATCAAGATTCAAACGACAAATTTGAAAATTATAATGATGAATTGTATAATGTGTTTGTATTATTAATTTGCTATATTATGATTTACATTACACAATGACACACTTAGTATTTAGTATTTATTATTTACTTTTAGTAGTTTACATGGGATGAATCATTGAATTGTTATTGTTGGGATTTAATAATTTATAATATTAATTTTTGTTAAGACCTAGACGTCCCCCCGCCCCCCCCGAATTTCGCTAAAATTTGGGGGTCGTCTCCACACGTCCCCAATGTGCGTTTCCCCGCTCCCGCGCACCCGCGTCCCGGAAACTTGGGGGAACATTGGGAAAAACAACAGCTAGTGATCTACTTCCTACTCTACTTCCTAATATATTTACATAAATGTTTTATAAACTTTTTGGAGAATACCCAAAGAGAACTTCTCTTTGGGGTTTACAAATATCAGAAAAGAAGAGAGAAAGGTGAGGGTTTGAACCCCTTTTGGAACCGGTTGAAGGTTGAAGTATTTCTGGGCTAATTTGGGCAACACCTCCCCTTTACCTGTGTAAAACCTGTCACAAACCAACAAGCAGGAAATCACAGAAAACTCAAAGAAATTATCAGAAAAAGTTAGCCAAAAAAATCACTAATTTAGGGCAAAAATCTGATTGGAAAAAATAACTGAAATGTGATGTTTAGAGGGACGGAAACTGAGTTTCCAGCCACCTAAATGCTAGTAAAATATCAGATCTGAAATGTTTAATTAAAATACTAAAGATTTAGGCCCTAAAAATGGGGGTTTTAACACCATACAATGGTAGAAACCCTAGATCTAGAACCCAAAAAAACAGATCTGAAAACAAGAAACCCTTGGAGGAGCCCTTGCTGCAACAAGTAAGCAAAGAGATGAGCACAAATAATAAATCCTGCAAAATACTTTGTAGAATCTTACTAATCTACTCACAAATGAAGATAGAAGTACTTCTACCTACAAGTCTCTCCACAAAATACTTTGTGGAAAGATTTCGAGCTATACAAATGCAACAATAATTGATAAATCCACAAGGTTACCTCACTAATCCAAGCATGAAATGAGAGAGATCCACACCAACAATTTGCCTCCAAAGCTTTCTTCTATTAAGCCCAACTAGGGCAAGATTCAATACAACAATAGCAAAAGGCTTGAGAGAATATGAGGAGAAGAGAGAAATATTTCCGCAACATAACCTTAGCATGAGAATCCATGATCTAATGAGGGAGGGGAGACCTTCTTTTATAGTTGAAGAGGTCCCAAACCCACTCCTAAATGAAGGGTCCAAAACATAGATCTAAACTCTAGCTCTCTTCCACCCTTAGATCTAGGTTTGTTGACTTTGCAAGCCATCCACCAATCATAAGCAAGGGCGCCTCTTCAAATCAATGGTCAAAAAGATAGATCCATGTCAAAATGAAGCTTAACCCTTAGATCTAGGGTTTCCAAGACTAGGCGTCCACCTTGGGAGTAGTTTTAGGGTTGAAATGGGGCCTGCTTTGACTCAAATTTTTATTTTATTTTTTTATTTTATTTCTTTTTATGAAAAACAAGAGGAACTCCCCACTTAGGACTCAGGAGATCTTCAAATATTTATTTTGACCATGGGAGGGGGTTTATTTAAAAATAAAAATTGACTATGCTTAGCCACCCCCCCCCCCC
>LPNX010276861.1:29905-106954 GCA_001517045.1 Pseudotsuga menziesii
TTAATTTCCTAGGAAAAAAAACCTTGTCTTAACCAAAATTAGTTTAACTTCCTAACTCCTTGTCATAATGACATGGGACTTGAACCAATGGCTTAGGGGGTATCATAGCATTTTCATTTGCATTCAAAGCCCCTATTACACAATGCCAAGGTTCAAGAAATTACATTATTTCATCAAAACCCAATTAATTAACCACCAAATGGTGAAGTTAATTAATTAGAAAAAAATAATAAAGATATAAAACCTTAACGAAATTTCGCAAGACTATATGAGATGTCTAGCATGGTCATAAACAACATTTTAAGCCCTTAGCCACCACATGGGCTCGATTATTAGAACGCCAAATCACTAATTTGGAGGATTTATGAGTGAAAAACCCAACTAATTAAAATTGTTAAATAACAAAATTAATTAGTTGGGGAAAAAAACACTCGGTGAAGAGGACTTCCCTTATAATAAAGTCCATGCATTAGAGGAAATTTGGGGTCTAAAATGGGCCTTATAAGAAAACGCGCCAACAATAAGTTCTTATGAGTTGGAATTCAAAAACCAATAGAATTCCAATAAAATAAGTCAACCATAACGGTTGAATTGACATATTTGTCATAAAAAAAAACTACCATTTTTGTTCGTATTTTCGACATATCTCCCTGTGTTTTTACCAGTGTTGTCAAAACCGGACCGAAACCGGCTAAACCGGCCAGTCAACCTGGTTTCAGAAGCTTGCTGGTCAGAACTGGGACACCTGGCCGTTTTGGGCCGGTTCGGTACCGAACCAGCTGGGTTGATCCCCGAACCGACCGGTCCATACGGAGGCTCAAAAAAATGTTTTTTTTTTTTTAATTTTTGGAATGTTGGTTGGGGGGATGTATCCAGACACCCAAAAGAGACATCATTAACCTATAAAAAGACCCCCACCCCCTCTCTTTCACTCACTATTCATTCGAGTGTTTTCGAGTATGTGCTTGAGTGTCTTCGGATCTTTAAAGTTTGATGGTGCTGATTGTTAAGGGTCTTAGCGCTGGTTCATAGGCTGACTGGAAGAGGAGATTGAAGGAGTATTTTGGAGAATTTGTGGGCTGAATCTCTTTGGAGACATTTGCATTAGATTTGGAGCATTTTGGAGGCACTCTTCAAGGTATGTAAAAATGCTCTAAATGTGCATTGTAGTCTGTATTCATTTAATTTTGTATGGAATAGTCTATTCAAAGTTTGATAGCGTTGTCTTTTTTTCATAGAATTAAAAAAAAATAGGGTTTTAATTTACAGATTTATATTGCTTGCCATGGCCCCGAAAGATAGAAAAGATGCTGCATGGGTACATTGTCAATTAGTTGAGGGAAAAATTGTGTGTAACTATTGCCAGAAAGAGGTTGGGAGGGGAGGTATAAATAGGCTGAAACAACACTTAGCTGGTATAAGGGGGAATGTAAGACCACTCCTCAAAGTCTCTGATGACTTGAGAGCTGAGATGCTTGGACTTCTTGAATCTTACCAAGCTGAAAAATCCAAAAACAAGATGATGCAAAGAGAGATAGGGAGAAGTTGTAGCTCTGATTTTCTTGAGGGGAACCCTAGTTTTGAAGAATCCTCTAGTTTTCCCAACCCTGCCCATGATCCTTATACCATTCACAGGGAAGAAAGTGTTGTAGTTGGTGGTGTTGGAAGTAGTACATCCCAATTTAAAAAACCCCGTGGTAGCCTTGAGTCTTTCTTTCAACCCCGCACTACCCCTGGTGCTCAGCCCACCATTGATGCCAAATGAAAGAGGGTGGAAAAGGAGGCTGCTTGGGAATGCATTGCTAGATGGTGGTATGATGCAGACATACCTTTCAATGCCACAAGGTCGATATATTATCAACCTATGTTGGATGCTATAGCTTCATGTGGTTCAGGCTTCAAAGGCCCCGGCTATGAGGATATTAGGGGGCCACTTTTGAAAAATGAAGTTGAAAGGGTACAAGAGTACCTCATAGAGTTCAAAAACTCATGGAGTAAAACAGGGTGCACAATCATGTCTAATGGATGGACTGATGCAAGAGGCCGCACCATTCTAAACTTCCTAGTTGCTTGCCCAAAAGGGACTATGTTCCTTAGATCAGTGGATGCATCTGATCAAGTGAAGGACGCACAATTACTATTTCGTCTTTTGGATGACGTAGTTGAGGAGGTGGGGGTTGAAAATGTAGTGCAGGTTATCACAAACAATGCCTCCAACTATGTTGCAGCTGGAAAGTTGTTAGAGGACAAACATCCCACCATTTGGTGGACTCCATGTGCAGCCCATTGTTTGGACCTCATGCTTGAGGATATTGGGAAAATTGAGTGGGTGAGAAAGTGTGTGGAACAAGCAAAATCTATCACAAGATACATTTACAACCACTCATGGGTTTTGACCCTTATGAGAAAATGCACTGGTGGAAAAGAGCTTGTCAGGCCAGCTATCACAAGATTTGCAACAAATTTCCTTACATTGCAGTCAGGCCAGCTATCACAAGATTTGCAACAAATTTCCTTACATTGCGGTCCTTGATTGAGCAAAAGGCCAACTTGAGGAAGATGTTCTCTTGTGATGAGTGGAATGCATCTCAATGGAACAAGAAGGCTGATGGAAAGGACATTGTTGATAAAGTCTATGAGAAAGCATTTTGGAAAAAGGCAGAGGAGATCGTACCTTTTAGCCAGCGTCTTGTGAAAGTCTTGAGAATGGTGGATGGTGATAAAGCAGCAATGGGGTTTATTTATGAGGCCATGGATCAAGCCAAGGAGGCAATAAAGGAAGCATATGAGGGAAAAAGACAAAAATATCTTCCTATGTGGAAAATCATTGATGAACAATGGAACAAACAACTTCATCAGCCTTTACATGCTGCAGGCTATTACTTGAATCCAAGGTAACTAATTTCAAAGTTTTTAAGTGATATTACTAAATTTTAATTGCAAAAGTTTATCCTTTTTTTAATGTGATCATCTTTTTTGTCTTGGATCTTCTGAAGGTACCATTACATAAAAGATTTTGAAGCAGATGGGGAGGTAAAAGAAGGATTATATAAATGCATTGAGCGCATGGTCTCTGATCCCAATAAACAAGATGAAATACACAACAAGCTCTTGCATTTCAGTGAGAGTATTGGTATCTTCGGCTTGGCTACAGCCATACGAGGTAGATCAAAAGATCCTCCAGGTAATTAATTACGAAGTATATTTTAATTCATTGGATTTGTTTTCGAGTTTGTGCTTAAATTCATTTGCTAATTTTAATTTGTCCTTACATGCAGCATATTGGTGGCAACAATTTGGCAGTTAGTGCACTGATTTGCAAAAGTTTGCAGTTCGAATATTGAGCCAAACATGCAATGCTTCTGGTTGTGAATGCAATTGGAGTGTTTTTGAGCACACACCAAGAAGCACAACCGTTTAGAGAAAAAACGGTTGAATGATATGGTATTTGTTCAGTACAAGCTTAGGTTGAAGCGCAACCAATTGCAGAACAAGACCCCTGAATCGTGTTCCATTTTCTTAGATGATGGTGATGCATCAGCAGATTGGGTTGTGGAGACTCAGCCAGCAGCATTTGACAATGAAGACCTCTCATGGCTGGATTCGGACCCACTTCCACAACAGCGGGATGTGGGAGTTGATGTTAAACATGTGCCTTCTGAACCAAGGGAGTCAAGTCAGGTGGCCCAAGCTCAGGCACCCCATATTGAGCATCAGGATATAGATGATGGCTCAAAGTCTAAGTCTGATCCTGAGGATTCAGATGATTAGATTGTTTAGTCTTTGACTCTAGTCTTTTGTATAGGCCATTTAGAGCCTTTTTGTTGATGTATTTTGATGCAGACATGGATTGCACTCAATGTTAAGTGCTATTTTGGTTCTATGTAGTATGATGTTGAACTCTTATATGCTATATACATGAGAAACTTTGCATATTTTGTGTATAATGGTTTGAATTCACATGGATGCACATGAGTGATTAAAAAAAAATTAAATTTTGAATATTTTATGTATTTTTGGTGGACTGGTTTTATGATTCGGTTTTTTACCTGGTTTTTGACCGGTTCCGGTCTGGTTCCGATTCTGAGGGTCGACCGGTTCGTCCACCGGTTCGGTTTTTGTAACCTTGGTTTTTACTCAAATTTTGATCGGGAGAGCTCGTTGGATGCGGAATTTGATTCCGCATCCAAAAAGTACCCACACTGCAACTTTTGATGGACCTTGCTACCCCAAAAACAATAAAATACCCACACTGCATTTTTGTTCGTATTTATTGTTTTTGGGGTAGCGGATCATCATCACGTTTTTTCAGGTATTTATTGTTTTTGGGGTAGTGGGATCCGTCAAAAGTATGTAGTGTGGGTACTCGTTGGATGTAGAATCAAATTCTGCATCCAACGAGCTCTCCCGATCGAAATTTAAGTAAAAACACAGGGAGATATGTCGAAAATACCAACTCAAAAAGTAGTTTTTTTCTTTTTTCCTCCAAAATTAATAAATATTATTTTAACTATTATTTTATTATTTTCTTTAGGAGGCCCATTTTAGACCTCAAAATTCCTCTAATGGTGACATCCTTGATAGCAATGACCCATGCTAGTACAAAATTACATTAATTATCCCATGCAATGGAGTGGAAATTTCGTGTAAAAAGGGGCAAAAATGCCCTGCTGAGTGAAAAATCCCAAGGATTTTCCATGGTACAAACTGCACAGAATGTACATCTTCAATGTACATGACGTTGCCACCTAGTCAAAATAGGTAGGAAACACTGTCTTAAAAGTGTTAGAAAACAGGACCGCAGAGCAATAACAGATATACAGTTAAATCAATAAACAAGATGCAAAAACACAGTAAACATTATAGAGAGACACAGATATAACGTGGTTCACCCAAACAATGGGCTACGTCCACAAAGAAATTTGCCAGTCCTTTTATTGCAGTCCAGAAAGATGAAGGGATACACCCTGCAGCAAAACCGATGCACTTCCTCTTCACGCTCTCACAGTCTCTCTTCCAGTACAATACAATGCCCACATCCAGTACAATACAGTACACATATCCAGTACACATATCCAGTACAATTACAATGGAGCCTCCTCAAGCCTTATAAAGGCTTAATCACATGCAATACCATGGGGCAATACCATGGGCTACAACAAACCATGTGCTAGACCTAACCACTTTTGACTCGATCTCAAGTCAAGGTTAGCACATGCAATACCATGGGACAATACTATGGGCTACAACAAACCATGTGCCCAAACCATGTGCTAGACCTAACCACCTTTGACTCGATATCAAGTCAAGGTTAACCCTAACAAAAAGACATGCTTATATTCTACATCAATCACGCCTTATCTTTTTCTTTGAGAAAGTTCAAAACCAAATTCAATAGACCACTTATATTTTATGTTGTATGGTAAGGAGGTCAAGCAACAAAAACTTTCGTTGCATATTGAGGTTAAGAACTAAAATATCTAAGACAATTACATTAGTTGTGTGACAAGGGATGAGGAGAACAATTAAGAGAATGTCAATAAACAAAAGACAATTATTAAATAAATGATTGAGAATAGATCATTGAAATAACATTGCCACTTTCTAGGCTCATTGTTATTCCTTTCCTGAAGTGGAATAAATTATTGCAAAGGTCTCTCAATCCGTGATTGGCATTGTAAGTGGCCCCAACCCTGCTAGCCTTGACAGCTCCTGGCGCAGATGGTAATACATGTGATCAAATCAAGAGCCCTTATCAACTGGGGGATTCAAATACCATCCCTACTATGACATTCTCCAGTTGGTGAAAATGGTGAGATCCCTGTCCAAATTGATTGTGATATGAAGGAAGATGTTGCGGCCACTCAAGAATCTACAGCCTATGAGGTCGATCTTCCCATGTAAGAGAGCTATTTCGTGGATCCCAACAAGGTAGTCGCTTCTAGGGATGCGGATCTCAACTCTACCACTATTTCACAGGCTTCCAAGTTCACAGCTAAGCTTGCTCCACATATGTTGTCTAACATTCATGATCTCATATCTTTAAAGGGTATGCCTATCAATTTCAACTTCTTGAATAGGAACAAAAAATACATCTGGAATGTAAGGGCCCATGGGGTTATGCTATTCTTCCTACAAAAAATGTTTGATGAAGATGCCTTCAAGAAATGGTGTAATCGTGAACTGGGAGACTAAAGGAATTTCGATGAATTTGTATGGGGGACTAAGATCCCATTATTTGCGCTTATTATTTACTCAGAGATGTTGTTGCTCGCTATGTGCTGCAATACAGAAATTGAAATATTGCAGGTTCATTAGCTTACTTACAACCTTAAGAGAGCAAATTTCAACCCGGATGACAAAAGTCAAGCAAGCTACCCTCCCTGGATTGAATTCCCTGGCCTTTCAGCATATCTGCAGCCCTTTGTTGGTGTGTTCGCAAAATGGTATAGTATGTTACTGATCCTTGATGGTAGAATAAATTCGTTCAAGGTTGTTTTGTAGGTTAGAATTAGAATCGAAGTTTATCTGAAAAGGAAGCTCCATCAGCACATTTTATTGTCCACTACTGAAGGAGTTCAACAAAATGTGTGCCACTTGGATCTTCCCAATGCATGCTTTGCACGTCGAGCACAAGATCACCTTAATCGTGATTTCCCTCATAAGAGGGCTAAACCAAATCCAGAGCCAGATAGAGATCCAATTCAGAAGGGGGAGCAGGTCCCTTCAAAGTCAAGTCAAAAAGACACCAAGCAACTGCCTCAACCTAAAGAGGCTTCTCATTCTTCATTGCATGTTCTTTGTGAACTCAATACAGGGAAGCCCTTTGCTTCATTCAACTAAGTAAAACACACAGCTAGTACAGGACTTTTCAGACATCAAAAAACTCGTGGCATACAAACCTTGATGTTTGGTAAATTTGTATCTAACCACAGGTTTAATAATTTGGTGTGGGAGAGCCCTCCTAAATGAAGTTGTCCTTATTCTTGTGGAATGTATAAAGGATGACTATCCATAGTCGAAAGCAGTTCATGAGATTTTGAAGGATACCAAGTCGGATGTGATGTTTCTTCAAGATGTAAAGTTTGCTAATTTTGAATTAAGATGTCACGGGAATTATTGCTAAAACTGTCCCTACTAGACCACAAATCATGATAAAGTGGGGGGGAGGGGGGTTGTTTTGTCTATCTCCCATTTCCTTCAGAGTTTTATGGTAGCTCATGGTTGTCACCCCTAAAATAGGTGTGTTTGGGTAATGATGATGTTGAAGGATAGGCTAGTTAGCTTTAGTTTCATTTACGCACCACTGTGTGTTTTGGATTAGCTTACCTCCTCATTACCAGATGTTGAATGGATTACAGGAGGAAACTTCAACATGGTTGAATGGTGTGGTGATAGGGAGGATGGTTTCAGATCTATGGTTATAGGGCCCAAAAAGCAGGGTCAGGCTAGATGCAAAGAATTTTGTCCAAATGTTTGATCCTAATTGGAAGAAGAAAAGCCTAGACTATGGGGATTGGTACACATGGTGCAACATGCAGCAAGGTAAAGACAAAGAGTAAACAAGGCTAGACAAATTTCATGGCCCACAACATGGTCTTTCCTTCTCAAGTCAAGTGAATTCAGTGGATGTAATTGTGAATATGGTGGGTTCCAACTATCACCTTATCCTCTCCACTAAAGGTAAGGTGCGGGAAATGGACATAATTATGAATGTGGTGGGTTCTAACCATCGCCCTATTGTGAAAATTCCAAACACAAGGTTATTGTTGTCCTTATGTTCTCAACTAAACAAGACTGTTAATTGCAGAAATATAACTTCTTCACATAGTAACAATCACACAAATAGCTGAAAAGTAAATAGCGGAAGCATAAACACAATACACAGGTAGTTATTCCTTCAAAACAACTTTTCATTAAATAACCAAAGATTACAAGGAAACCTCCATAGCAGATAGAAAACAACAATTGCATGGTAAACAAAGACACCCAAACCTATGGCTTACAACCTCCTAAAGAGAAATTAAGCCAGCACAAAAATTGAGTAACTATTGTACGTCCTTGCTCATACGACTGTATGAATCTGTACAGAAATGTCTGTACCACTGTACAGACTGTTGTACATGCAGCCTTCAACCTACAAATCTACTGGTCAATCCTCTTCCTGCAAATGTGTTTTCTCTCTTTTACTTGCTATCCCTATCCAACAAAATTCTGTGAGTAAACTCTCTATCTTGACATGCCTTTATACTTGAGTTGAAACCCTGGTCTAACAAAACGTTAATCTCTTAGTGAGATGTACGGTTAAGATTAGTCTAAATCACTAATGTATAAAAACACATATAAAACTTTCACTTTATTCATAAAGTGAATTAAAAAATAGAATTAACTCGAACTACTTTTGACATGTTCACATTGAACCTATGTGTAAGTTCTTGTCTAAGGCTTAAGCTATCCCTCATAACGAGGGAGGAATTCTACACCAGTCCAAGTTAGTCTCTAAATCTTGAAACTTCCCTTTTGCTAAGGGCTTGGTCAGAATGTCAACAACCTGTTGATCTATGGGTACATATTGGAGATTTACTGCTCCCTTCTAAATCTCATCTCCAATGAAGTGATATATAATCTCAGTGTGCTTGGGCTTGCCATGAAACACTTGTCCTATATAGGCCTTCTTACCTCACAAATTAACACCCTTCCAATCAGGTCACGGGGGCTAATGCTAGGATCAGCAACTCTTCAGAAGATGCACCCACTGTCACCAAATTCACCACAATGCACTCTTCTCTCTCTTTAGGGCTCTTACTCCTTTGTGTTAGATTTTTATCATTTAAGCAATATGATCTTAGGATCTTATCTGAGAGAATAACATGCACAACAATAATCACAAGAGACAAGAGACACAAAAAAATTTCCTCGAGGAAACCATAAAGGAGAAAACCCCGCAACTTCCTCATATATAGAATGAGCACCAATGGCAGCAGTAAAACCCAAAGACAGAAAAGATGATCTCCAACAACTGTTCTCTCTCTCTCACTTGAGAGAGCTTCTCCTCTCTCACTCATGCGCCCCCAGTTGAGTGAGTGTGTGTTATGTAGAAATGAGGAGAGCCTCACTTCTATTTATATTCTTTCGTTCACTTTATTTCCACTCCAACATGTCGGCCTCACTTAACAATTACTTACCAGGGCCGACTTCTCTAGGAGAGTCTAATAACCCTAGTGCCCCACAACTGTGGGGACTTTACCCTCTGATCAACAAGGAGGGTTAACCTTAACTCAATTGTGGGGACTATTTCCCCGACTGACAACGAAGGGTTAACCTCAATGACTTTACATGACTTGTTTACATTATTGAATCTCTCGATAGGAACATCGGGGTATGACATGACTCAAATACAATACAGATACTTCTCGATAGAAACATCGGGGTACAATACATAAGATATACAAGTGAATACATTCTGAAGTTACAAATACATCAACACTTTGGCCACTGGAGGCTTCCCAAATGTAAAGAAAAATAGCTCTGTAAGATATGCAGCGAGAACAACTCTATTTCCACAAGACCTTCCCACTTTATTAGTAGATCAGTGCCTTAATGGAGTCAACAAGATATCCAGTAAATTCTTAATGACTAGGAAGGTTTAGGAGCAATAAAACTTAGTACTTGTTGGACAATAAAATGAATCAATTTTCTGCAGTAAAATACTAAAAACCAACACCTTAAACTCATAAGGAAACTCAAAATGGACCGTGAAAATGCCCTAGAAAGTACCTCCCACTACTCACCAATCGAAGAGGAGCCAATGCCCCTACGGCGCACTTGATATGATGGATGATTACTGAGATTCGGGACTGATTTCACCTTCAGATCTGTAGCATCCTAAAAAAATGGATCAATAGCTTGATTTGGTAGTTCAAAACCACCTAGGTTCAATCACTGAAGCTTGGGGATGAACTATGAACGCTTTCCAACACTTGCAGTTTAGCCTTTTGTCAAAAATGGACCTACAAAACACTTAAACCAGACCTGCAACAAGGTTGTAACAGCCTCTAGAAAATGACATCACCCTCCCTAGGGCTGACATCACCCCTTTTAGGACTATTTTTAGCTGCAAAACAACTTTTTATGCATATTTTTCACTTTATATGGATTTTTCATCAATATAATCAACTCAAAAATGTATTATAGCAAAAAATATAAACAAGTGCAGATGAGAGAATTAGACCTAGGTGAAGATGAGAGAATTAGACCTAGATTTTAGTCCTTCCAGGCACCAAGAAATGGGGTTAACGCTTCTCCTAAGAATTGGCAATTCAATATTTGAAAAAAACTAGGGCAAGGATAAGAAGCCCTAGATTGTGTTAACGTTTGACCTAGTTAGGGCAAAGAAAGATGCCAAGGCCAAACAAGAGAGACCCTTCAAGAGGGATGTCTCACTAACAAGACTATACTATTATGCATAAAACTCTAAATTACCCCTACTTTTGATGCTTCCCACAATGCATGACAAGAATTTTAGAGATCTTACCACAATTGAGGATAAAAGAAGAGAAAAGCACCTCAAGAGTCCTTCTACCTTGGAATAGCCTTTAAAGATAGTAAAGAAGCCTCATACATCAACTTTGATCCTTAAAAACCCTAGAATTTGCCAAGAACGGAGGTGCACATCACTCAATTACTCATATACACAAGAAAAAATAAAATTTCAGTCATGTTTGATCCCATGATCTTGATTACAAATGCGAGGAGGGTGCCTTATTTATAAGGAAAAGAGGCTAACTTAACCCTCCTCTACGATGACCTACCTAATTCGTCTTTACAATGACTTTCAATGATTTTTTAGGGTTTTCCAGCCACAATCCAAGGACTAAACCTCATAAAAGATAAGATAATGATAAAAAATGATAAAACGCTTGAACATGATGAAGAGTTGAGCTAGGAAGGAGGATGGCATGCCCCATATAACCCTAACATGTGTCTTTTGCCCTCAATGCCCTCCTTCTTAGGTGATGGACTCAATGGCCACACTGAGGGGGGGTGAATCAGTGTGTGAGCAATTTAAACATTTTTACTTTCAATTAGTCAATCAGAGTATATCAAGCATTATGTTACCAATCACATTATCATATTCATCAGTTAAATCAACCATGAGTCATAAGCACAATAATCACATCAAGAGAGACACAAGAATATATGTAATTTAAGCTTTATTTATGGTAATGGAAGACTTCAATCTTCTCGATTACAATCAGCACCAACTGATGAAAAGGGCACCAACTCTCGTAATAGGACCCAGCTTGGTTTTCTTAGCTCCAACTAAGAAAGAGTTGAGAAGTCCAATCCTTAAGTGCAAGATTCTACTTGCAAGCTTGATGCCAATCTTTGATTGTCATCAATCTGATGCTCAACCATTTCTGCTCATCTACCTCTGCTCATCATCCTCTGCTTGTCAACCTCTACTCATCACTCTTTGCTTGTCAATCTCCTCAACACTGCTGGTCATATGCTCATGTACATATCACCATCATCATCAAGAGCATCAACATGTATGCATCGAGTATGCATCATCATCATCAAGGTCTGTCTGAACATGTCATCAAGGTATCAAGATCACCAACAAGGTCTGTAACATCATCATAGGGTATACATCATAGTGTACAAGGCATCATCAACACCATAGGGTATAAGTCTACATCACCATCATTGTGGAGTATGCATCTTCATCGTGGAGTATGCATTATCACCATCATAGAATGTGCATCAGGTGTATAGGGTAGCATCAACATATCATCATCATCATGGAATATAAAACTTCACATATCACTTACAGTGGACGTCATGATCTCTGGACTACACACCTGGGATGTGTATGACTTTTGTGGAAGATGTCAAGACTGTGGACTATGTTAACCCCAAGGAAGTCTGCTCTCATCATCAAAGTCTTGATCATTACATCAAGGTATGCTCTCATCACATGAAGATCAAAGTCTGCTCTTATCACATCAAGACCAAGGTCTTCTCTTATCACATACAGTTATTCTGCTTCTGCATTGTTGAGACTCAGTTACTAGTCACCCGAATTTTCTTCAGTGGAAAAAGACTTGGTTTAACCATCAACCTCGGTGGAGAAAGGTAGTAGTAACCATCACAAAGCTTGGACTGTTTAGGCACCAAAAAATAAAAATAAAAGTCTCCAAAAGATGCCTGTGTATTGTTGTAGATGATATCAACAAATTTGGGACTGTAATGTGCTGGTAAAACCCCAACTTCCAACCAGGACTGTTCAAGCATGAAAATTTTGACTATATCAACAGTCACTCACCCAAAATAAACTCGGACTGTTCACGTGCTAGAGAAGACCCAAATCGGGATTGTGTGAATGCTTATAAAACCCCAAAAAATTGCCTGTGTACAAGGTCTGCTCCATGAGTTTATCCTTCTTGGTCTGCGAGTTCACTCCTTCATCTTCATTGGCTGCCACAGTGCACCAATAAAAACCAAACTGTTGATGACCACCAATTTCAGGACTATGTAGTGTGGAAAAGCCTCCAACGCCAGTCACAAACTCTACCTCAACGTCTGCTGCAAGATTTCGGGAGTGTTTTGCTACCACCGAATTTCCTTAGTCAATACTGCTCAGTCCAAACCAGTGTTATCGAAACCAGTTTGGTTCAGGAAAAACCAGTCGGTCCGACAGGTTTACAAGATTTGTCGGTCCAGTCAGGGCCCTGAACAGCTTGGGCCGGATTTTGAACTTACACCGGCCGATTCCGTAAGGAACCAGGCCAAAACCACTGAACCGGTCGGTTTTGATCAATCGCGTACGGAACTGGTCTGGTCCGTACAATGCCGTATGGCAGCCATCCAAGAACCCACGGAACTCAAATTTTGTTTTGTAAACTTCAAAGATGTATTCTGGTTTAGAACTTCAGTGATATATTTTGGATCAGAACTTCGGTGATTTATTGCACTCGGTGATATTTTGGTTATTTGCACTTGTACTTGTTGTATATATGAGAAACTTTGCATATTTGTGTATTAATGGTTTGGATTCATATGTATGCACATGAATATAAATTTTTTTTACAAAATATTAATATTTATGTATTTTTTTGTCTACCGGTTTTTTTCCTGGTTTTTTTCTCGATTTTTTTTCCGGTTCACATTTTGGGCTCTGTCGGTTTGATGACCGGTCTAGTCCTAATAACATTGGTCCAAACTCCACCGAAAATTTCAAAAACGAATTGCCTTAGTCAATGAATTCTTCCTCACTCCACGAGCTCTCTACATTCATCTTCGTTGGATACATTTGGAGTATGAAAGTGATTTGAATTTATACCCTTTTGATGTTGTCCACATCCTCAAATTAGGGCAAACTTGTAGGTTTTTATTATTTTGTATTTTTGTCATAAAACTACTTTAAAAAGGTCAACCTTATTATTTAGTATTTTTATTTTTGTTTTTGTTGCACAAGTCTTTAATGGTCAACCTTACCATTTACAAGTCGTCTTCAACGGTCACCATAAAACAAGGGTATGCTCCCCCTTTGTCCACAAATAACTTAGGTCGCCACAAGCCTCAAGGGCTTCATCAAGGACCAAGGACCCTTAGTCAAGGGTATGCACTTGTCAAGGCATGTGTGCCATGCAAGCAAGTGTGTCCACCACATCAACAAAACCAAGGGTGTAGCAAGCCTACAAGGGCTTCATCAAGGACCCCATCACCATGACATGTATGACCAAGGACCCCATCATCATGGTGCCATATCATCATCAAACCCATCCTCGATCATCATCCACAAGCCACCAAGTGTGTCTAAGTGTCCAAGTGGGTGCCAAGCCTTTCTCATGCCCTAGAGCCATCTCCAAGAGTTTCAGGACTCCATCAAGCCATGAGTAACCATGCAAACCATAAATGACCACAAAATTGGTCATTTGACCCCTTTGGTGTTCCAGAGGCTTCTTTAACATGCCAAGGGGCTTCATGGGCTTCTTCATCATACCAAGGGCATGTTCATGGGTTCCACAACATGTCAAAGACCATATAAGGTCATCATCATCATAATGGTAGCAAGAATCACATACAAGGGTTCCATGACCCTAACAAAAACATGAATGACCACAGAATGGGTCATTGATGTTTCTTCAACCATTCAAGGCTTCTCCATTATCTACAAGGGCTTCAACACCATCTCCAAGGTCTTCAACATCATCAACAAGGTCTTCAGCATCATCAACAAGGTCTTCAGCGTCGTCAACAAGGTGGTGGATCCAAGATCAAACCTTGTGGATACAGAGACCTTGTCAACTGGATACAAGGTGCTTTAAGGCCCAACCCATTTCTGTATGGGCTCCAAGGCATTGGATGTGAGGATACTAGTATCATCCATACCTGTGCACTGCAAGAGGGACTTGGTGGCATCAATGACTACTTGTGGGGCCACTGCAAATCCATGTTGCCATCAATGAAAATTCAATCAACATTAGGTTGGTACAACCTCTTTAAGATTGCTTGGATGGTGGACGATTTTCTCTTCAAGACCAATATGACTAAGAGCGAAGCATGATACAACAAGATAAGCTCCAAGGGGGTAAGAATGAGGTGTGCTAAGGCGAGTATGACAACCCTTACAAGCACAATCACTTCTACAAAGCATAACACATAAGTGTAGCTAGGAGCCCTTGAGCCATGTGGCCATGGATTCATTCCAAGGTGCATTAGACACCCACCTAGGGAATAAATGCCCAACATGATGAGGGATTACAACCCATCAAGGGGTAGTCAACAGAGCCACTAGGCTAGCACTCCTTGAAATGAGGACCAAGAGAACCTCCTGTGACTAGACCAAGGGTCTTGACTTTGAGCCCCGCTAGACCAACACTTTTACAAAAATAAGCCCCAACTTGACCTTTTACAATAGCAAAAAAGACCCCCCTCTTTGGCACATCTAGCAAGGTGCACTGCAGAGTAGCTAGGGCGTAACAAGCCTTATCCAATATTCATAAGGTTGGAGATTATATGAACCTTATACTTAGATACTTTTAGGTTTTGATCTTGTCACCAAAGGAACAAGTCACCTAGAAGAACAAATGACATACCTTGAGAGAGAGCTTAAGAGGGTTATAGTAATAAGGGTACAGACCTCAGATTCTTAGGAAACTTCAATCATTTAATCAGGCTTTTAGCAACACTTCTTAAGAAGGCAAAGACACAGGTCACAACTCAACCGAGAAACACGGTCACACCAGCAGAGAGACACACAGTCATGCGCAGTAGAGATATTCAATCACAATAGCAAAGAAATATACAGTCACACTAGCAAAGAAACATACAGTCACGCTAGCACACAGTCATACCCAGCAGAGACACATAGTCATGCCCAGCAAAGACACACAATCATGCCCAGCAGAGAAGCCCAGTCATGCCCAGCAGAGACACACAGTCATGCCCAACAGATAAGCCTAGTCATGCCAAGCAGAGAAGACACTTCACGGCAGCAGTAGAGAGGATACAGTCATGGCTCAGTCCAATAAATGCCATGCCCAGAATTAGCAGCAGTATAAACACCCAACAATTACGGCCAGCAAGAAGAGGGACAAACAGCCCTAAGACCCAGCAGTATAGACACTAAACAGTCACAGTTCAACAAGAAGATGTCACGTCCCAATAGCAAAAGAAACTCACAGTCATGGCCCAGCTAGAGAGCAGCACTGTACTTAAAAATCAGATCTGGGTTTTCCACACTCAAAAATCAGGTCTGAGTTTTTCCACATTCAAAAATCAGAGCTGACATTTTCCACCTACAAATGAAGAAGTGGAACTTTTAATTTATAATCTTTGACAAGCCTTCTAGAAAGGTCACTTAGGAAACCCCTAAGTTTTATGAACGTTATCAAGAATAGGGTACCAAATGTCCAAAAATAAAAGAACCATAAAATTAAAAGGTCCAAAAAAAAAACCAGAAAATGAAAAGGTCCAAAAAATAAAAAACATGAAATTAAAAGGTCCAAAAATAAAAACCATAAAATAAAAGTTGACTTAAGATAGGGTACTAATGGTCCAATGGTCTTGCAAAAATAAAACCATAAAATAAAAGTTGACTTAGGATTGGGTACCAATGGTCCAATGGTCTTACAAAAATAAAAGTTGACATACTAAAGGTACACACAATAAGAGTGCTTGGACCAAGTAGAAGATAAAGGACCATAAGTCAACCAAAGGGGGGTCACAATAAGAAGATAAGGCAACCCTCATACCCATAAGACCAAGGTGTATAATAAAGGTGGGCAAACAACCCCTTTTACCCATAGGACCAACAAGACCAAGGACTTTAATCTTTTCTCTCTCAAGGTATATTGTCACATGTGTTCCATATATATATTTTTATCATCATTGTATAAGGAGGAGATCCAAGATTCCAAACTGGATGATGTGATCCTCTAGTCCTCGATACTGCTCCTAAGGGTTAGTTGCTAGTGACATCATCAAGGGGTGGCCAGTCCCTAGAGAAACAACAAAGTAATAACCGATTAGGAGAGAGGACATCACACATCATCATCTTGGTCAACTTGACCAAGATTCACCTGGTTAACTGACCAAGAATGCTCCTGCAGGAACCGCTTAGTCCCAGACCAAATATTTGTCTGGTCCCAGACCAGGAAATCTCTGTCTCAACCTGCAGGATCTGCTTGGACATTGTGTCCAAAAAACTGTGTGGTCCCACACCATGATACCCTAGAGACATATAGGGGCCTTAACCATATGTTAGGGACTTTGCCATGGCATCAACCTGCTTGGTCCCAGACCAAGAATCCTAGGAGACTACTGGGGGGCCTAGGGTACCTTCTAGGGTATTACTCTACCCTAGTTAACTGACTAGGGTACCATCCTCCCTGAGAATGGGTCCCGCAGCTGCACTAACTTTAACACAGTAGTGTATTGGTGTAATAAGCATGTTGAAGGAATGGTTGATGGCTTCATGAGCCAAGTGGTTGTAGCTACATCTCTGTAATGTAATCATTCTGCAGCAGCATAATAAAATCAGAGCTTTGCTCCTATTCTACAAATTCTTCTTCTACATTTTGCACTCTTTCCTCCTATGTCCAATGCATTGCCAAATTTGACTAGTTTTAACTTTTGATGCAATAAAATGACTTCTACTCATCCAAATTTGATTCTGTAAGTTGCTGCAATTAGGTAAGATGAAATGGGACTCATCCCAACCCTCAGATCCAAAATTGTTGGCCCTAATATCATTTGAGTCGGGTTGGAAGTTGCATATGCTCAATGCACTGAATTTTTGACTAGTTTCTATTGTTTGAGTCATATCTCGACTTCTGGAAGTCCAAATCTGATTCCGTAAGTTTCTGCAGGTAGCTTAGACACAATAGTACCCAGTCTAACCGTCAGATCAAGAATTTGTTGGGATTTGATACCATTTGGAAATCACCTTTCTACGCAATCCCGAATTGGGAAATCTCACTTTCGGAGATCCAAACAACCAAATCGACCTCTACAATTTTTTGCAGACACTTTTAATACAGACGCTATCATAGCAGAGACCTGTTCCAAAACTCTTCTCTGAGTTCCAAAGCCTCTGACCTGCCTAGAATTCAATTCCTAGTGTCTTTCTCTTTGAGCTAGTGGGAAGGATCTACTTTGCATAAACTGGTGTACCCAAGAAGCCTTGGAATAGACTTCAGCAGTAACTGATTTTGAAACACATGGTCCCAGTACGTTGTGCAAAGGATTCTCTAACTAATGTAGCCCATGTTTGCCATGGTTACATTAGTGTCTTCCTTGTGCCATTGGGTTAGTGTGCCTATTCATTTGTTGTTCTTCGCTTTGGTACACTACAATGGTATCAGAGCATGGTCCTCTGCACCTGTGCATTGTGATCATCAGTTAAAGAGAAAAAATTGTAGCAATGAGGCTCGTTCCAGTTGAAGATGATTACTTTGAGCGGTATGAAGAAGAAAAGGTGCCCTATGTTGGGGGTTTTCAATTGCCAAGAGATGAGGATTATTACTATTGTGACAAAGGATACAATGAAGACCGACGGGCCAAACAACCAATGTCTGATTCTTTGAAGGAATTAGCATGGTTGAAAGCAACATGTAAGACCTTGCCCCTGCAAGATTAAAAATATCTTGAATGAAGGAAGAGACACGCAAGGTTATTCCTTTCGAAGAATTTGTCTATATGGTGTTTGAATATAGGCCCAAGAGTGAAGATGAGAAATCATTGATGAGCAACAAACCAAGTTGCTCCACCTCTCAAAGTAAAGGAGAAGAAAGGAGGACCAAATGTGAAGCTTCATCAGAAGTTGGAGAGATCAGAAAAGAAAGCAAAAGCACTTGTGCATAGGAAGTTGCACATGCAAGGAAGAATGTTGTGTTAGCTAGCACAAGGAGGTCAAGGATCAAAGGTCATCCCAGAGAGATTCATGACACTCGAGACATGGATCAGAGAGCATTTACTGATGGATGCTCAATCCTTTCTGGAGCAACTGTTGATGGTTGTTCAAGCACTTCTGAGACACTTACTGATGGGTGTCATGATGGTGTACTTATTGATGAGTGCCTGAGTTCTGCAAAGGCAACTACTAACGGATGTTATGATGGAGAGGTACCTACTGATGGGTGCCAATGAGAGACATCTATTGATGGATGTCCATCTCTTTATGTTGGTGACATAGAGGTTCCTTTGTGCCTGAAGAAGATAAAGATTTTGCACTAGAGGAAGAGGTCCCAAGATTGATCTCGCCATCACCACATGAGCTTCATGAGGTTGATCCATTGATAGATGATGAGGAGGTTCACTCTCAACCTTCTCCCTTTTGAAGGCCACTCAAGATGAGTGAAAGGAAGATCAAGGAGGCCTTACACATTCTCCATGACACACATGCTTCAGTGTCACGGTGTTGTTGGAAAGCTGCTTCACTGGAGGAGCCACCTTCACTTCAAGCCATGGAGAAGATTCGAAAGGCATTGTCTACAATCAAAGGTAGTTTTTTGCGATTGCTTTATGATAGAGATGATTTGCTTGAGCTTGTGGAGATGTATCATGGTGCCTCTTTGAGGGATGCAAAAGAGGTTGACAAGCTCACTCTTGAGTTGTAGACCACCCAAGATTCTTTGAAGAGTACTCAATTTGCCCTTCAAGAATCTAAGATTCAAATTGAGCAGCTTCATGAGAAGTTACCAAGATCACATTGTTCCCCCTACTCTCACATGGTTGATTGCATTTATGGACCTATGGAGGAACTTCATGAGATGGTGGATCATGAGGTACATTCGATTTTGCATGTGCTTGGGGAGATTGCATCCACACATGTTGAAGACTAAGCACTTGTTCTTTCATAGAGCGAAATTGAACTACTTCTTGGAGACTGTCACTTCTCCATGGAAGAGTCAGAAGAGCTCCTGTTTGTTGGACCAGCCACTAGAGATGTTGATGCATCCAATTGTTTGGTGGATAAGAGTTGCAAAGAGATGAGGTTGGTTCATGATTCTTCACCCCACATTTCTATTTCAGCCATGGCACATGGGGATGAAGATTGGGTGAAGGCATCCTTTCTCTTGGTGCCACATGAGGAGCAAGAGGTTCCCACATTCACTCATGATGACTTAATGAGTGCACCATTCCCTTCCCAACATCAACAGAGGCACCCCTTTCCTATGTTTGATGCCTCCATGCACCATGGTGCATTAGAGTTCCACTTGACTCCATTGAGTGGGACAAATGATGGTTGCATGCACCCTTGGACCAATGGTAGAGAGTTGAGCCATTGGGATTGTACACATGGGGAAGCTTCTTGCTTTCCACATGGATCATTCAGTCGGTGTGTTTGTTCATCCATTGATTGGGTGAGTAGACACATGTTGGAGATGAGCACCACCAAGGGTGAAATTCTTGCTTGCATTTGTGGAGTCTTTATTGATACATCATACATCTCTTGTGTGAAAAAAATTTCAAAACCCCAACCCGATTTCAGTTTCAGTTTTTCATTGTTTAATGCCCAAACCCCAACGTTAGCATGTACATAAAAATTTAATAATTTTTACTGAAAACATAAAACGCATGAAATTTCTTCCTTCTTTTGAATTCTGAAAACTAAAAGGCAGCCCTAAATTCTTACTCATAAATTTAATTTCAGCCACACACATTAAATTTTAACACTCATATTTTTTGGTCAAATTGACCCAAGAAAACCCCGAAGGGAAAACCTATTCTTCAAAAAGAGATTAATTTATTTTCATGCAAATTTACAAAACCAAATCAACAGTACTTATCTCAGCATTTCATCTCGAAATGCGTGTCAATAAAAAGTTATACGAACTGCCTCGATTTTTGTGTTGTTCGACCCCACACGTGTGGTTGTACGGACTGTTGTATGGCCTCGAAATTTGTGCCTATACGAACAACAATAAATGCTATACTTTTCTGCCTCAAAACTCGTGCTTGCTACCTCGAAATTCATGCATGTACGGACATCATTAATTGTTGTACCTCCTACCTCGAAATCCTATTGTACAGACTGTCTATACGGAACAATCTTGGGAAATGTGCCTACTACAAATTTTTCTTAGGAAATGTTCCCAGAAAAATTCTCTTCCTGTCTCTAGAAATTTGCAGAATTACTCTTCTCTCTCTCTCTTCAAAATATTTCAGAAATGAATTCTCTTCAAACCCTAGTTTCTTCTCTTGCTCTAGCTCTCTCAAAAACCTCTCTTGTGAAAGTGAACAATAGATTCAATTTGTCTCTCCCTCTCCCTTTTTGTTTGAGTAACTTCCTCCTTGAGATCAAAGGCTAGAATTAAAATCCAACTCCATGAGATCAATGGCTCATCTCCCCATTAAAAATTCATTTTTAAATAATAATGAGACTGTTAGCACTCAGAATTGCACCCTAGGTTGTGGAGGGTGAATCCCAAGGTAACAGCAAAACCACTTTAAGAAAGGTAGTTGGCTTCTTCCTTTCTAGAGAGAGATCTCTCACGGTTTTTTAATAGGGCCAAATATCAAAATAAAACAAAATTCAAATTGAATTTGTGGTTGAAACAAGGCAAGCATAAATTGGGCTATGGAGTCACAAATATTCATGAATTACACAACAGTTTGCAGGTGAAGATCTACAAAGGCAAGGTAGCACTCGGTTACAGTCAAATAGCAATTTGTCTAGTGATAAAGAAAGAACAAGAACAGTCCATTAACACAAAGCACCTAAAAGATGAATTCTGCATCAATTTTGGAAAAAAAGCTTGGTGAACACTTGAAACAATAGCCAGAGCATAACAATATGAATTCTAAGCTATTATACACTTATTCCAGATATGAAGAACACATAATGGCGAGTTTAATAGGAAAAACATGCACGAGGGAAAGGAGATAACAGACTGTAACTACGAATTACACAAGAATCTCTACAGCAACAAACTAGCATTTGGCTCTACAATTTTATTACTGATAGATCACAAAATGCATAACACAAAATTCTCACGGGTTCCAACCTCGTCTTCCTCTATTGAGAGTATATTTATAGTATCCTATGCTCTCGAGACCAACCTCGAAACAGAGCCAAAAACAGTTACAGCTTGAGACTAAAAATCTTAACAAAATGTTGATCTGGCGGATCTGCCATGATCATAAACCAAACAGACAAGCACGTGATTTTCTATGAGCATGTTAGATCTACGGAATGAATTTCCACCGTTGATCTAAGACTAAGGGTAATCTGGGCCATTGAAACATGCCGCCGTTTAAGCAATTCTGCAGATCTGGAAAGTTATTTTCTTCGTGCAAGTTAAACCAGCGGAATCAATCCCCACCGTGGATTTGCGATCAAGGACGATCTGGATCGTTGAAAGCTGCGGGTCTACCTGTTTCCGCATATTGGGAAGTCTTCTTAACTGTATACAGGTTCCTCTTTTCTGCACCGTCGATCTCTGTCAGAAGCTCTCTGAACCGTCGGATCTCGGACAGCAGAAAGCGAAAGCCGAGATTTTAACTTCTTCAAAGTTCGAGGTTGATATTTCCACTCCCGCCATTCCGCTTCTACTTTTTCTTTCCGCACCGTCGATTTGTGCAGGATCTCTATGAACTGTAGATCTTGCGGATCGCGGAAAGCGAAAGTTTAACTTTTCACGACCAAATTCTTACGCTTTTCGATCTTCGCCCTTTGTTCTCTTCCGGACCGTTGATCTTTGGCGGAAGCATTCTGAGCCATCAAATCTCGGACTGCAGAAAGCAGAAGGAAAAAGTTCTAACTCTCTACGACCAAACCTCTGTATCTTGTGCTTTCCGATTTTTGCCACTTTTTTTCTTTTCGCACCGTTGATATGTGCGGAAACTCTCTCAACCGTCAGATCTTGGACTGCGAAAAGCGAAAGGCGGAAGTTCTAACTCTTTACGACCAAACTTTGTATCTTTCACTTTCCGATTTCCGCCATTTTTCTTCCCGCTTTTCCCTAGACCATAGATTTGTGTGGAAACTCTCCAAACCATCAGATGTCGAGCTGCAAAAAGCGGAAGTCGGGTTTACCAATTTTCTCCTCCAAAACTTGTCTTTCCGCTTTTTTCTTTCTGCACTGTTGATCTCTGCGCAAGCGGTCTGAGTTGTCGGATCTCGGACTACGGAAAGCGGAAGTCAGGCTTACCACATTTATAACCAAGTTTTTTACCTCTTCCGCACTTCCGCTCCCAACTTTCCTTGGGCGAAAATGAATTTTGGCCTTTGATTTTGTCCGTTGCAGATCCAGGCCATTCATTTGCTGTCATTATTCAACTAAGGGCGGATTCCTTCGTTCTTATTCATTAGCAAAGCTGAAAACTGGAATTTTACCATTGTTTTGTATTTCCAACTTAGAAATGATCCTTTGAAAAAACCTGTAGAATCTCATTAGCATTCATCAAGTTCATATGAAAAGGAAACTTTCTAACCTTATTTCTCCATTTACTTTCCAAATCCCTCATCAATTGTTTAGCCCAAAAATGGTGCTAACAACTGGCTCCAACTTGGGATGCTATCCTCCCTGCAAGGTAGCAAAGAACCTCGTAGACCAAGTGCCAAATCCATTGGGTTGTTCCCAGCATTTCAGACCTCAAACTTCTTATTTATGTAAGTAAAACATAAAAAAAATAGAGACATGGCTACCCCTCTAGATCTTAGGGCCTTCTCTTTGGGCTTCAAATCCTTTATGATACAGAAATTACCTCCTCCTTCAGGACAAGTAATGTTTGAGAAACCTTCCATTGACTAGACCTCTGTTCTGTAGAGACCCATCTTGATGTTGTAGAATAATGCATTCTCACCTCTGTGTGCTGCAATGATATAAGGACCTACCCACATGTGATCAAACTTCTCATGTTTATCTTCCCTAGGAGCATCCCACTTCAAAACCAAATCATCCATCTGGAATTGTGCTTCCTTTACCTTCCTGTCAAAAGTGCTCTTCATCTTTTCTTGATGTACTTGCACTTTACCATAGGCTCTATCCCTCAACTCATTCAATTCTATGATCTGATTTATTCTTCTTTGCACATGATTTGGTTCATCATGTTGTTCCTGCAATAACTTCATGACTAATACTCCCAAAGATGCTGGAAAAACCACCTCAACTCCATACACTAATTAAAATGGATACATCCCAATTGCTCTTTTTGTGTTGATTTTGTCAACCCACAAAGCATATTTCAACTCTGTATACCAAGCCCTTTTGTTATATTCCAACAGCTTCTTAATGATTCTCACTAAACTTTTGTTTGAAGATTCAGCCAGTCCATTACCCTGTGGGTAGTATGTACTATGCAGTAGAATGATTGAGACTAATATGATACTTGTGACAAAAACTTATCATTTTCTTAGATTTAAAAACAGGTGCATTGTCTGTCACAATCCTTTTGGAAAAGCCAAATCTAGCCAAAATATTCTCTTCCAGAAAATCCATAATTAATGTCTCTGTGGCCCTTCTTGTAGGGATTGCTTCAATCCACTTAGTGAAGTAATCAGTTGTTGTTAAGATCCATCTATGCTGTCCTGAAGAGTTTGGATTTATTTCCCCAATAAAATCCAATCCCCATTGCTGAAAAGGTGCTTCTACTGATATTGGATTGAGAGGGAGTGGAACTAATTTCCTCTTACCATCAAAGATCTGGCATTGGTTACATGTAGTAGTCTCTTTGTAAACATCTGAAAACATTGAGGGCTAGTAAAAACCAGCTCTCAAAATCTTGTTTACTGTCACCTTCCATGAATGATGTCCACCACAGTCTCCCTTGTGAAATTCCTTCATAGTCTGCTTACCTTCATTCTCCAAGAGGCAATTGAGTAAAATTCCACCAGTATCTTTCCAATAAAGGTATTGGTTCATAATGCAAAACTTCGCAGATTTCAACTTCACTGACCTTGATCTGGTTTTGCTTAACCCTGCAGGAGCCTGTAAATTTTGCAACACATACACAATATTAGAATACCATGGAGATACAGAGAAATTAGGCATTACCTGCACCTCTGTGTCAAGCTGATTTAAATGATTGGTCAAGAAAGTTAGTTGCAAGGATTCACAGTTGGAATTTGTCATCATCTTTGCAAGTCCTTGTCCTTTGATCAGCTTGGTGGGCTTAATTTCAATGTCATATTCCAGTAACACAGCAATCCACTTCGCTTTTTTCCTTCTGGATCTGGTTGTGTGAGGATGTTCTTCACTGCATTACTAGGAACATAAGCAATGACATGTGAATGAAGAACATAAACTCTAAAATCTTTCAAAGATTTAATCAGAGCATATGCTTGTTTTTCCAAAATGACATATTTCAACTCTCCATCTCTTAGAACTTTACTAAATAAGGCTATAGGCTGTTATGCATTCTGATTGTTTCTCTGTAACAATACTCCAGCAACAGTGTGATCAAAAGCATAAGAAAAGATCAAAAAATATTTGCTAAAATATGGACTCACCAAAACTAGCGCTTCTGTGATGGCATGTTTAATATCTTTGAAAGATCTCCTTGCATCGGTTGTCCACTTTATCTCATGGTCATTTTTCAGCATATTAGTGATATTTATTAAAATCTCAACAAAACTAGGAATAAACCTTCTCAAAAAGTTTACCTGTCCAATGAATGATTGCACTTCCTTTTTACTTCTTGGCTCCTCAACCTTTAGGATTGCACTGATTCTCTCTGGGTCAATCTTTATACCATCCTTTGAAATAATGTGCCTTAGCAATTTTCCTTCCTCCAATGCAATATTTGATTTTCTAGGGTTCAATGATATTCCATACTTTTTGCATTTCAGAAAAAACTTTCTCCAAATGTTTAATATCCTCCTTGTCAGATTTTGAGTACACAATGATGTCATCCATGTAGACAACAACAAATTTATCATTTTCCTCTGCAAAAGCAATGTCCATGGCACGCTGGAAAGTGGCCCCTGCATTCATTAAACCAAAAGGCATTTTTGGCATACATAAATGTACCCCATGGTGTAGTAAAGGCAGTCTTTTCTCGGTCTTCAAGCAATACTTTGATCTGATTGTATCCTGAGAAACCATCCATAGTTGAAATCCTCTTAGACCCTACCACTTTCTGCAAAATATGTTCCATTTTTTGCAAAGGATAATTATCCTTCAAAGAGACTTTGTTAAGATTTCTGAAATCTATAAAAAGCTTGATTTCACCATTCTTTTTCCTAGCAAGCACCAAATTTGCAACCCATTTGGAAAATCTCAGAGTCACTATAATCTTTGCATTGAATATTTTTTTAATTTCTTTCTCAATAACAGGCAGTAGCATTGGATTAACTCTTCTCAATTTCTGTCTGAAAGGTTCCTCACCAGGTTTTATTAGGATTGTATGTTGTATGATAGAAGATACATGGTCCAAACTCCATAAACCCTCTTCTTTCTGTTTCTTTTCCAAAGCCTCTTGTTTCTTTGCAGACTCTTCCTCCTCCTTATCTTCAATGGATACAGGAATTGTAGGATCACAGGGAAAACTATCATTAAAGAAAATGGAAGATCCCAAGTCAGTATCAAGTTTCAACACCATAGATAGCATGACTATCTGGTTTGTCTTGGCTACTAAACTACATAAGGTGATCTTTTCTCACTATATAACCTTTTATTTCCACCATCCATAGGAATGGTAGCATAAGACATATCCATTTGCAAACTACCCTTCAATTTGCAAATTTTTCTTGGGAAATGAGCCCAAAAAAATTCTCTTCCTGTCTCTAGAAATTTGCAGAATTTCTCTTCTCTCTCTTCAAAAAATTTCAGGAATGAATTCTCTTCAAACCCTAATTTCTTCTCTTGCTCCAACTCTCTCAAAAATCTCTCTTATGAAAGTGAACAATAGACTCAATTTGTCTCTCCCTCTCCCTTTTTGTTTGAGTAACTTCCTCCTTGAGATCAAAGGATAGAATTAAAAACCAACTCCATGAGATCAATGGCTCATCTCCTCATTAGAAATTCACTTTTTAAATAATAATGAGACTTTAATACTCACCCTCATTGATGCTCATAAAGTCACTTTAAAATGATAAACTCAAACATTTAATTAAAAGGTCACTTTATCATAAAGTCATTCACACCCTTTAATATGGCTAGGGACCACATTTAAAGTGTCCCTGTCCACCCCAAGGCATGAGTGAACAAACACTTCCCTAGGTAAAAAAATCAACATTGTGAGCAATTGCAAGGGCATCTTTGGTCCTTTGATGATGCTCTCAGTGTACTTGGATGGACATGGGACCCTCACCCTTGTCATTGGAGCAGCAATATTGTGAGTCTCATGAAGACCCATGTTTTGGAGAGATTTGCTTGGGTTTGGCCCTGCCTTGAGGACCTTGTCATCCTCCATGGTGATAAACCCTTCTTGTTGACCATGATGTTTGGGAGGATGCAAATGAGACAGTGGGATCTTGGCATTCATTGGAACGATAGTTTTCCACAAGTGACACTGCCACTTGGGATTTACAGTTGAGGCAGTGGGATCTAGGCATACCTTGGCCGGATGTTTGGTTTTGGATGGCATTCCTCTCTGTTGGAGTGCAACGCAACCAATGGGATCCTCGCATTGCTTGTTTTCAGTTCAATTGGAGCACTAGTTTGTTTGTTGGCTTAATGGAGCGAGCCAACCTCCAGTTGTATGAGTTCATTTATGAAGAGCATTGTTCTAGTTTCCTATGTGGGATCTCATTTGATGGAAACTAGGTGAACTTAGAAAAAAAAAATGGTCAAATTGGTTAGAAAAGGGGAAGAAGTGGTAAAGTAGGTTAGAGGGCACACTTATGGAGGTAGTGGAGCAATTCGGACCACTAACTACTCAATGTATGGTTTTGGGATGACCCATGGTATCGGCTAAGTAAGGGCAACCTAGACTTGTCCCATGGTTTTCTCTAAGCCATGGTTTTGGAGTACGGTATTGGGTGCAAGGGAAAAGTTTAAAAGGAGAGGCATAACGCATCGTTGAAAGTTAGCTAATTGTTCATTTGATTTCTATTGAGTTGCTTAGGTTTCTCATTGCTTGGGTGATACTCCCCTTGCATACCAAGAGGGTGATGGGCCCCTCAATCACTATGTAACCAGTTGGAGAAGATTGTTGATTCGATTGGTGAGGAGTTGGACATCCAGTCCATCTCACTGAGGATTATTTTACAGGAATTCCATACCATTTCCTGTTACTTTCCATTTCAGTTACTCTTGTTGTGTTCCATGTAGTTCTTAGTATCTCTTTGCAAGTGTTTCAGCAGTGTATTGGTGTAATAAGCATGTTGAAGGAATATTGGTGTAATAAGCATGTTGAAGGAATGGTTGATGCCTTCATGAGCCAAATGGTTGTAGCTACATCTCTGTAATGTAATCATTCTGCAGCAACATAATAAAATCGGAACTCTGCTCCTATTTTGCAAATTCTTCTTCTACATTTTGGTCTCTTTCCTCCTCTATGTCCAATGTATCGCCAAATTTGACTAGTTTTTACTTTTGATGCAATAAAATGACTTGTGCTCATCCAAATCCGATTCCATGAGTCGTTGCAGTTAGGTAAGACGAAATGGGACTCATCCCAACCCTTAGATCCAGAAATCGTTGGCCCTAGATATCATTTGAGTTGGGTTGGAAGTTTCATATGCTCAATGCACTAAATTTTTGACTAGTTTCTATTGTTTGAGTTATATCTCAACTTCTGGAAATCCAAATCTGATTCTGTAAGTTTCTACATGTAGCTTAGACACAATAGTACCCAGTCCAACCGTCAAATCAAGAACTTGTCAGAGTTTGATACCGTTTGTAACCGTTTGGAAATCACCTTTCTGCGCAGTACCGAATTGGGAAATCTCACTCCCGGAGATCCAAACAACCAAATTGACCTCTACGGTTTTGTGCAGACATTTTTACTGCAGACCCTGTCATAACAGAGACCAGAGACCTGTTCCAGAACCCTTCCCTGAGTTCCAGAGCTTCCGACCTACCCGTAAGTCAATTCCTAGTGTCTTTCTCTTTGAGCTAGTGGGAAGGATCTAGTTTGCATATGTAGTGTCTTTATCTTTGAGCTAGTGGGAAGGATCTATTTTGCATATGTTGGTGTACCCAGGAAGCCTTGGAGTAGACTTCAGCAGTAGTTGATTTCGAAACATAAATGGTCCCAATATGTTGTGCAAAGGATTCTCTAACTAGTGTAGCCCCCTGTCTGCCATCATTACATTAGATTCTTCCTTGTGCCATTGGGTTAGTGTACCTATTCATTTTGTTGTTCCTAGCTTTGGTACACTACAATTAAACATCCAAAAATTACCACAAATTTGCATTTCTTGTGAAGAATAAAAACTGTTATAATTTTTTAAATTCTGAGATTTAATAAATAATGTGTTTAGCCTTTTTTATGTATTTATTATACAGTGGATTTGTTTGAAAGACTTTACCTTATAATAATTTGATGTCCATTTTACTCACCCTATCATACGAAATTTGTGACTATTACTACCATATCTGCCACGATATGGAGAAGTTTATCTCAACAATCTAAGGATGGCCCCTCTACTTTTCAAACTTAGCTGGAAAAAAATACGCTCTTAGCTAACAGGGTATTGATTCAGCGGGGGTCAATCAACCGAGTATTAAGCCATCTACCAAAGGTTTCACGGTCTGCCCTTGCATGGCATGAGCTCAAAGAGATGATGAAGACTAGTGCAAGTCCCAGGCAATTTTTGTGAAATTAAGAGCTCTGAAACTTTGTTCAATTAAATTTTAAAAGGCGTTTAACAGCATAGTCGATACTTTGATTTCAAGGCTTGCAGGCCCAGGGTAACCTTTTTTTTTAATTGATACATAAACCTTGCGAGCCCAGAGTCTTTTTTTTTTTCAATTGATACATGAACCTTTATTGCTAAAGTACGCTCTACTTAAATGCCACAACAGAGTATCTATTGAAACAAAATCACTAGGTACTTCCACCTCACATTATTCTTTCAAAATTCAGATACACTGCCCAGGACAAACCGCCTGGGCTCAGTTACAAGAGATATCACAGAATATCACAACAATTCACCGTATTAACACAGGTGCATGTTCTGGGGAATTGAACACGAGTCGCTATGAAAAAAAATTTACGATTTGACAGACAAGTCACTTGACGCAAACTCGGAACAATCTAATAAAAAGGTTGAAAATGTAAAAACATCCATGGGGATTTACTGATTTTGCTTGTACGCTAATTATTTATTGCAAACAGATAGGATTGGTCTCGGGGATGAGGACGACCACTTTCACCAGATTGGCTGAGCTTCAGATCTCATGAGTGGAACTATCAACCTAGGGGGTGTTGTAGAAAGCCTATGGTGACAAAAAGAGATATCAATTCAATGCAAAATGCTCAAAACTATAAAACCCAACCTTGGAATCAAATTTTAAATTGAACATCCAACATTTCTTTGAAGAGAAAATATTTGCCTATTGAATGGAATACTTTTAGAAGCCTACCTTTCAATGAATTATCCTTCCATGAACTCTTAGCATGACGAAGCAATATCAGCCTGCGTGTATTGGGCATTGGGTCTGTTTCAATGCTCGTATCCCCCACTAACTTTTCAGTTGCCACACACAATGTTCTCTGTATAAAATACTGTTTGTTGGATTGCCACCCATGGTGCTTAATGCTGTGAGACAGTGCCTTCCCACTCGATGAAGACTGAGCTACGGACCTCGGTAACCTTACTTGGCCGCCGGGTAAGGCAGAGCATGCAAATACAAGACACCTACCAATGGAAGGATCGTTGAAAGAGGGATGAAAAAGGCCCTGATTAACTTTGTAGGGACCCCAAATGAATTTCATGGTTTATCAGTCTCGAGAGGAAACCTCAGGCCGAGACCTGAGAGCAGTGCCTTTTGTATTGGTTGATTGATAAATTCATTCATGTAGGAAGGTACAACCATTATCCAATCCAAATGCTCACTTCGGACGAATGATATAGAACGACCACATTTAAAATCTAGGCAATTTGGATATGTTAAATCATAATTGTGACATGGATGATAATAATAGATAATTTTGAAAATAGAGTTTGTAGTAATGTTGAAATTTCACATTTTGTTTTGAGGGAAAAAAGATTGATGAAATTTTTATTGTTTTTTTTTTAATTTTGAAAAATTAGAAATTGTGATTTTTTTTAAAGATAAGAGATTGATAATGGTTTAAAATATTTTAGATCGCATCAAAACATTATGAATATATGTAAAACAATACTATAATATGAAAGAAAATCTATTATTAAAATGTAATATAAATTATATATTTTACTACTTAAATAAAATAAATTAATTTTTTTTAAATTATGAATTTATAAATAAAATTAAAAATAAGTTATTATATTATTTAATCAATAATATTTGTAAAATATCCCTCATGGCGAGTGCCCCAATCCTATCCATAACACTCCATGATTATGATGTTTATTCACATGCATGTGCCAATCGGGGCACCACTTAGATCTCGCCTTTTCATTATGTCCTTAGTTGTTCATGTGCTTGCACTCAGTCATGAAAGCCACGAATGGCAAGTCTTTTCCCCTCGCCCGGTGGATATGCCCTGCATACGTCCTTTGGTGCTTTTGTTCACCATTAACTCCACCATGATGGATTTTGAGTGTCATTCCCTCCCCTTGTACATTGCAAGCAGTTTCCTTCTATGGGTTCTCACAGCCTTCGACTTTTTCGATCCATGCTTCTAGCTCCCCCCCCGTGTCCACTGGCTTCTACCCCTTCTAATCATTCAGCTCTGGCTCACTCACTACCCCCCTTGCAATAGCTTGGCTCTTTATCAATCCTACCCCCACATCACCTCCACCATAGTTTGCTTTAAGAAGACTGAGAGGAAGACTTTTGTAGACCTGTATCGTTCTCACATACCTTGCGTACTACAAGAACATGATTCTATTTGCTCCTATTATGTGGGCAAGGTCTCTTCTCCTGCCAAATGTCATATTCAAAGTCTAGAAGATACGATTTAACATAATTTGGCCTGTCCTGACTCAAACCAACTCCATGCGAAAATGGAAGTCTTTGTAGAAGACTCCGACTCAACTCGCATTAGGGAAACCTACTACTAGAAAACCCTCGACTTGCTTTGGTTCAACAAGTCAATGTTGGGCGTGGTCCTCTTAGACTACTTGGAGGGCAATCTGGTGACAAATAACCAGGGTCTTAGCCTAGCAGAATGCTTGGACAAAAATGAGGGTTTCCTCCATCACATGGCCAAACCCCAAATGGACTTTGATGCCAAGTTAAACGCCCTCGCAAGGGAACCCACAGAGAAAGTTTTCACTCACCATCGAGAGACTCCAGCGACCTCCCAACGCATCTTTTGGCGTCACTTCGACTATGGGAAATCTAGTGAGCTCTCTAGAGAGGTCATTGATGACCAGAAGCAAAATCAAACTAAAAATGTCCCTTCGGTGATTATTCTCTCAAACAACAAGTAATGTAGCCTCACGCTAACCCCGTCTTCAGTTTTGATTCTAGGTTTCTTTTTCCATGGTTAAAAGTCTTTAGTGTTTTAAAGTTTCATGTTATTTCGACTGTAAATCCCAACATGTGGGTATTATTAGAACTAAATACTCTCTTCCTTAGTCTCTATTGGTGTTTCTTCCCTCTTCGACCCAGGTTCGGACCTTTCGTCGCGCGTAACAAAGCCCAAGATATCGGCCCAACAGAGAAAGGCTTAAGCAACAGTACATATGACGCAGATGCATTCTCACCTGAGATATCTCTTATGGGAAACTGCCAGAACCAGTTTTCCGTAGTTGGGTGGGGGTTTCCTCTCTTTTGGCACCTTACCAACTTGCTTGACCAAAGCCAATGGGTGTGTTGCTTAATCTTACTATGAGAGGATAAGACACAATTTAACCTATCCATGACAACAACAATGTATACTTAACACACATGTTATCTATTAATAGTGCGACTCAAGCATCAGAAAACTCGTGCATAAGCAAATACATAAACACTTAATCATAATATACATTCCTACGACTTAAGCGTATTCATCATATATAGTCATGTACATTCACATCAATTCACGTGCATTCATGTGACATAAACACATTCATCATCTACTCAATCACAAGTCTTTAACATGGAAACCCATCCAGGAAAAACCACAAAGGCGCTCTTCATATGGCATGAGAAATAAATGGCACTTTTGGTCTACGCACTTAGCTACAGACTCTGTTCTAGATCTTCTTCTCTTATCTAAACGAACTTCTCTCTCCTCTCATGCTCATCGGTCTCCTATTGCTCTATCTTTTCCTACTTGACTCTACTATTGATCCGCACACAGCATAGATCAACTACTCTTCTCTATACTTTTGCACACTCAGCTACAGACTCTTCAACCCTACTGATAGACACAAAACTAATAACAGAGAAAGTAACTACTATCAGGCGAGGATGAGGGAGGGGACCAACAAACAGAAACACCAAATCCCAATCCTCCCCAGAATGAGTCAAGTTCAACTCCGATAGATCCAATTGTAGGAGACAAGAGAAAACAAACTAACACAATGCACGCAAAGTCAAGACGAAAGATGAGAAAGGATGATATGACCTCAAATACCATCAACCTCGATGGTGACGATTTGACACTTACCAGCATAGATCCAAATTCTAGGCTCTATCAAGCGTCGAGAGGGATCAAATCTCTCGAGGTGTAAACCTTTTATTAAGTATTGCACTCAAGGAGCTATTGATTTGATTCAAACCAGAAGACACATCTTTTTATTAAGGTCGACATATAATATTTTTATTATTTTTTATTTTGTTACAAACCAACATTACATTTTATTTTTTATTATTTTGTTAGGTAGTAACATTACAACATCTCCCCATATTATGTTGTTTTTGTGGCAAACATTTATTTTGATGAATAATTAAAATTTATTTTTTATTATTTTATTAATAATAAAAGTTACAACATAATATAGCCCAATCAAGCAGTTGTTATCTTTATTGTCATGAGTATAATATACCATATCAAGAAATATAATTTTAAAATGCAAATATTTTAATACCTGTAACAAAGTGAAATGGATCAAGAACAACATAAATTGTTGGCGACCAAACCAAGACAACTTATCAGTTAGTTGCACTACCGGAATTGCTTTTAACTGCAACATGTCTCCCTCGAATTTCAAAGGCCATGTCTAATATTATGAGTCGCAGCTTCATTCCAGCTATCAAAACTATCTGCAAAATTAAGTGATGGAATGACAATAAGCACAACAGAAGTCAATACTGGACAACTTTCCAATAGCATCAACTTAAATAATCAATAAATCTCAATCCTATTGTAATTAGGCAATCATTTTGGATCACTTACAACTAAGGGAACGAAAGAGAACCAAAAGTATGAATGCCACTCTGCTCACACAGAAATACAACCAATAAAAGAGAGAACGTCAGATTAAATACCAGCTGAAACAAAAGTAAACTCTAGAGTAAGATATAGAATAGTGAAGACTTACTATGCAGAGTGATATGCATAATAAGGCCCACGGCAAAAGCCCACAGAGGAGCACTGCAAATAATGCAACAAGTTGAGTGTTAGGTAAAAAGTAAGCGGAGGTTTTCAAGGGAAACAAAACAAAATGACTGAGAAGGGTTACAGGAAGAAAATCCATATTATTGCTGAAGACCATAGATTTTATGTAAAGAAAAATCTTTACGAACCTGATTCTAATCACCCTAATGACCTTTTTATATATTTTTGGAAGTTAAACTTGTTATTTGCAGAGAAATGAGCCTATACAGAAACAAGAAGAAAATTTGCAAGACAACTCAGATAAATCACGTGAATTAAATGGTTGTTTATATAACCATGTTTTTCTGAACAGTATGTTGGCAAAATCTTACGTTCCAACATAATGAAAAGAAAGGAGACGATTACAAAGGCTGAACAAACAACTGCAACCACCCAGGTAGGAGTTTGCTCTAAAGAATTCTCATTACCACCACTAGTTCCTCCTACCATATCCTTCTCACAATTGATAATCACTTCCTTAATCCAGTAACCTTAAAACGAAATTTCAGTGTTCTGAAACAATTCCAATGATGACCAACCAGCTGAATTCCATCTTCCTAAACAGAGATGGTTTAAGTATAATAATTCCAAATGGTTATAAATGTTCTCAATTTCTCGTATGTCTTGAACCATCCATGAAGAATATGTACATAGCGTTTGAACATAACATTCAAATGACAGGCTGCAAATTCAATTCATAAGTACATTCTAATGACAGGCTGCATAATACTTGGTCAATTCTAATGCTTATGGGCACAGATTCAACACCGTCTTCCTAAATACTGAAATCTCTCACAACAAGCTGATGTCTTAAGTAGAATTCGAAATTGCATTAGATTTGGAAATGATACTATGCCTTCCTTACACAAAAAGGTCCATCAGATTTCACACCTGCACAGCGTGGTGGAACAAGACCATTCAAAGCAAGCTCAGCCTGTCACATTTGACTGGACAACCATAAAGTATCCCCAGCAATGGGAGATCAAGTATAATGAGCTTAGGAACTTTGAGGCTACACAGAAATCCCTGATTTCCAAACCGTTAAAGTTTGACCAAAGTTCTAACTCTTTCAGATATCTAGAACTAGATCTTGCCCCTGTAAATAATTTCTCTTCTCTGTCTAGATCGTCTTCTGTATCTAGTTCCCGTAGTATACCAGCCTCTGTACATTCTGAATCTTCATTTTCCGGACTTGGCTATAATGAACACCGCGGTTAGCATCAAAACTGTCCCGCCTGTAAAAAGAATTTAGATAAACTTCAGCATCTGAAAAATAAGCCTAGGCTTGGCATGTTCACAGTTACCTTGCCTAGAGATAACAGCGCAGTAGAAACAACAAACAGTCATCACCAGAAGTCCTACTTCCCTGGTAGGAATCTTCCAGATCTTCCCTTTAGACAGTTTTCCACTGATGGCTTAGTAAAGAAAGAATTTTTACCTGTCAAATCCTCCGGAGCAGATGATTCTGTATCCGACGAAGCCAAACTTGCAAACTGGGGAAATCTGCAAAATAAATTGACTGCCAAGAATCTAGATGAGGTTGCCCTAGATCTCTTGAAGCTGCGTAGTGCAATGGCTGAAGAAAAAGAACAAATAGCTACAGTAGAAGCCAAGCTTGGTCTGATAGATCATCTCCTGTCAGACACCGAAGAAATAAAGACTGCTGTTAGCAAAGCAGCAGAAAGAATAGAAAAGAGACTTCAGAAGATTGAAGAGCTTTTAGTTGCAAATTCAAAGTTGAAGAAAAAAGCTCCTGAAGTCAACCAAATGGCCATATCCTTAGCCCTGCAAGGATATGAGAAGAAGAAGCCCGCCTCTCCTCAACTCGAGCGGAGCTATTCTTTCGGGATGTTCCATGTCCCCAAAAGAGATCCAAATAAACCTGAATTTAATTTTGGTCGGGATGAAGCTGAATTTGAAAATCTGCGTGGATGGGTAAAAGCCATCAAAGAATTGCCACCTGCTTTAGAGAAAAAGTATTATGATTTGCAGATGTTGTCAAGTGGAGCCATGATTAAAACTGAACCAGAAGTTGAACTCCCAGAAATGGACACATCTATGCCCTCTGCTTCCACTGGTCCAAAGTTTTACACCAATTTTGGTGTTACTTCCATGAACAACCTTATATCCCAGATGCCAGACCATCCAGTCTTGAACATAGGTTGTCAAAGCCGTGAAGAGATTCAAGCTGCCCTCAATCTTCTTCAGAATTGGACCATTGCTCAGAGAACCAGAGATGCCTCACTAACTGGCTTGTATTTAGCAAATCACATAGTTGCTGGACTTTCAGGTCTTGCAGCAGAATGGTGGAGACATTTTCCCCAAGAGGCAAAGAATAGTATGTTAGCAGCCCGAGATGCAGACCAGCAAGTTTTGAAGGCCCTCACTAAACAGTTTTACGGTGAGGATAACGGTGATATGTCTGATCATTATTCTTCTTTATTCATGACAGCTAAACTGTGCAATTTGTCACAGGCTCAACAGTATTTCTGCTATATGCAGAGGTTGTTAATCTCTGCTGGTAAGGCTAATGATCCGGCTTACTTAAAGCATTACTTGCGTAGTTTCCCTGGACATGTTCCAGATGCAGTGGAAAAATTTATGAAAGATCGTCATCTCAGTTATCAGAATATTTCCATTGCCCAGCTTCACCAATACATCATGGAAACCTGGCAAGAACACTGTCTTGCCCACAGAGTTGAAAAAGATTTTAAGCGGCATCAGGATATGTTCACGCCATCCTTTTGCAAGAATGTCGCTAAAATGCCAGATTGGGGTTGTGGTGCACACAACCGTGGACATTTGCAGTCTTCCTGTAAATGTCATTCGAAGAAGAAAAGGAAAGGGTTTTATACCAGTGAACCGAGATACCATTATCCGAATAAACCCTTGAAGTTCTTCAGAAAGCAGAAGTATAATGTCACGTCCCCGTCCCTCAACCGGCGAAGAGGACGCGACGAACAACAAACACCGCCGGGCAAAACGCCCCATGAACATAAACAGAATTCAAATGCTGAAATTGAAACTTACAAGCATACACAGATGCATTTATCCTTGATCATACAGCGGAAGCACACATACATTCCAGCAATCACATGTTCATCATAATTCCATATACAATTGTTATAATTGCAGAGATAGACTGGCAGCACTTATCTGTTAATGAAGAATTCACCCGCAACCAGCTACGTCGCTGCAACGTTCCACCCAACCATAGGCCAGCTTGCTCATCAATCTCTCAGCAACGCTGCCACCCCCGAGCTGGGCATGATTCCTCAAGGACTAAGGGGACAATGCAGGCTTACACATAGCCAAGGGGACACATCACAGCCAAACCAACACTGCTGGGTTTCACAGGCTTTCAACAGACAAACCAAACCGGCACAGTCCAAGGTTCAACCACTGCATACCAGCAGCCAAACAACTTCATTCACTGCCCTGTGAAGAAGCAAAACGACCGGTGACAGTCCCAAGCGAAAGGTGAGACACAGCTCCAGCCTATAAGGCAACTCAAAGTGGGTTTTGGCCCTAACGTGGCCAAAAGAACTCAACAACAGCACCCAAACCAGGGTATATCAGCAGCCATAACACACCATGAAGGATAACAACAGTCCACAGTCCCAAAACAGGGAAATTCAGCCAACAGCACACACAATTCCTCAATAGAATGGTTGGGAAACATCACACAGTCCCAACAAAGGAGAAGAACAACTCCCAGCGTGGGCAGACAAGGAAAATTCAACCCACGAATTGGCAATCCACAGTGGTCCAAAACGAAATTGGAACCCACAGCCGACAAAACTCATGGGGAAGACAACAGCCCCAAACACAAACAGCGAGCATGGCTCACGGCATGGGAAAAACGACCCAAACATCTTGTGCGTGAGGAAAAACTCGCACCCAACAGAAAAATGCACGGGAAAGACATACCCGATTTTCTGCGTGAGGATTCCAACAGTAGAGGCCTTGCGTGAGGAGAAAACAACTCCGATTTTGCCCGTGGATGAACAAAACAACAGCAAGGATGCGAATTACAGTGCGTGGGTGCTTTAGCAACTCGTGGAGCCCCAGAAAATGTCTGCGTGAGACTAAAATCGCCCAGAGTCTGTGCGTGAGAAGCCAACAGACCAAAATCGTGGTGAGAATGTAAAACTGACCAGGGAAGAGTGCATGAGGGTGAAGAATGGGCAACGTGGGTGGAGTGGGCAATTGGGTAAGGCTAACAGCCTCCCACAACCACCACCACTTCAGCAATAAATGCCCTCAGCCATAACTCCTCAACCACCAGCTGAACATTAAAGAGGTTGACAAGGGAAGATGGAAAATCAACAAGGTGACAAAACATGGGTTTTCCCCCCATAACCAAGGTTTGACATCCCCCTCCCCTTATCCTTCGGAACCATGCCCTTTTCATTCAACGTTGCACTGCCGTAGCTGGTTGTGGTTTATTTTAATTGATGTGCGAGTTTACATGATGCCGAATTAAAATGTGCCAAATAGCACAACATACCATCGGCAAATTTCCTCATTGCCGAAACATACACAACAAAATTGATGGTGGGGATTTTGCCTTGAGCTCCTCACCACGATTAATTACAATATATACATCATGCAAACAGGGTCAAACCCGGGGATGTGACATATAAGACTAGGCAGCCTAGGCCCAAGCCTAGAAAGTTTCTTAAACGACGTTCTTATCAGGCAACAGATAAGAATTGTTTTCTCTGCGGAAAACCTGGGCATTGGGCAAGCAAGTGCCCTCAAAAGAAGAGCAAGCCCAAGCTTGCAGCTTTCTGCGATAATCTTGATTCTCGTTGGTGGGACATGCCTGAAGCTAATGAAGAACCCACAGGTGAATGTATCTATCTTCCCTCTGATTCTAAATCAGACTCTCCCAGTGATTCAGATCATGAACTCCAGCCCGAGCTTAATAAATTTGCTCCCGCCTCCTCATCTGATGATTCAGACTCGGAAGCAAATTTAGGGGGGTTCGAGGTACCTGATTTTGATTTCAGCCTTAATATGTTTGATTTCTTTATGTTTTCTTCTCTAGCTAAACAGCAGGAATTAGAAAAAGAAATAGCTGCTTTAGATCTCAGGCTCTCAGAGCTTGAACCGTATCAGTTTCCTGAGTGCAGTTACCTCAGTGAAAAGAAGAAGCAGTTAAGCAAGCAACTAGAAGCCTGCAAAGGAAAACAGAAGATGTCATATGAAGCCTCTGTGTCATATAGCCCTGCAGAACTTTACCAGAACTATCCTGAAGGGCATCAAGAAAGGCAGAGCTTCAGAAGAAGCCGAGAAGCGAAGCTGAAGTTAGAAATCAGAGAAAGGCAAGCAGAGCTCAGAGAACTCTGTAAGAAGATAGAAGATCTGAAGAGCGAGGTCAAAGTAATTCAGATTGAAAGAGATCAATCATCGGACGATGATCTCAGTAAGCACTATGAGAGTGCATTGAATACTGACTGCATAGAACAGAAGGAAGAAGCTGAACAGTCTCCTCCTCCTTCTCCACCTGCACAGAACCTTATCAGTTTGTCTATGCTTTCAGGTCCGAAGTTGTTTATTCCTGTTTCTTTTCACCCTTGTGAATATAACCCATATACTCTTTCTTGTATGATAGATTCCGGTTGTCAGGTTAATCTTGCTCGTGGTTCAGCCCTTCCTAGTTACTACTGGGAAAAGACTGTTGATGGCAGAACAACCATTAATGGAGCACCCATTTGTCTACAGGCGAAAGCTGAGATAACTGTCACATTGAAGAATGTCTGTAGAAAGTTAACTATTTACAGAATGGATGACATGAGTGAAGATGTAGTGTTAGGTTCTAACTTTCTTCAGCAAGTTAGTCCTTATTTTGTTAACCACCAGAAACCGTTTTTCCTTTGTACATTCGATAACAAGTTTATTAGACTTCCTTTGTCTTTCAGAGCTCCATCTGTTTGTCCCCATCCTGAGCCGTTATCTGTACAGTTACCCAATACTGCTCAGCTCATGAAAATGGAGCGAAGTAAAGCTTTCTCAAAATTACATGCAGAAAAGGCCCTTAAAGAGATTTCTGAGAAGCTCCGTAAAGATTGCTGCTCAGACAGTCCAAATGCCTTTTGGACTCGAGAAAAGTATTTTGTCTCACTACCCTATGATCCGCAGCAGAAGATCAGACCTATGAAAGCTTCAGCAGCTCTGATGTCTCCTTCAGAAGTTCAGTTTTGTGATTCAGAGATCAAGGAGTTGCTATAGAAAGGTTTGATAGAACCGGCTAAAAGCCCGTGGGCATGTAGAGCGTTTATTGTTAATAAGCACTCTGAGCAGAAGAGAGGTAAGCCAAGGTTAGTGGTTAATTATAAGCCGCTAAATGTTGCATTGCAGAAAGTACGCTACCCTCTCCCCAATAAAGCCAGCCTTTTACAGAGAATAAATGGCTGTGTTATCTTCAGTAAGTTCGACGTGAAGTCTGGTTTTTACCAAATCGGAATTAAAGCTGAAGATAGATTCAAGACAACATTTGTGGTTCCCAGAGGACAATATCAGTGGAAAGTGCTGCCATTCGGAATCAACAATGCCCCCTCCGAGTTTCAGAAGCGCATGGAGGACATTTTTAGAGAATATAACTGGGCATTGGTTTATATTGATGATATACTAATTTGCTCTCACAGTCTGCAGGAACACCTGAAGCATCTGCAGAAATTCTATGAATTAGTATACAAGCATGGATTAGTTCTGTCCGAGCCGAAGATGGAGATCAACAAAACAGAGATTGAATTCTTAGGATTCAAGATTCAAAAGGGACAGGTAATCCTTCAAAGTCATGTCTTGTCATGCTTCGAGAAGTTTCCTGATGAGATTCTGGACAAGACACAGTTGCAGAGATTCTTAGGATCTCTGAATTACATTCGGCCCTTCTACAAATGACAGGCCGAAGATATCCAAATTCTTCAGCAGCGACTGAAAAAGAATCCACCGAAATGGTCTGCTGGAATGTCTGATGCAGTTCGAAAGATAAAGCTTAAGGTTATGGAACTGCCTCCCCTTTCTCTGCCTACTGGTAATGGCCAGCTTATTAATTAAACAGACGCCTCTCAGTCCACATGGGGTGGTGTTTTGCTAGAAGCCATTAATGACAGAGAAAATATTTGTGGCTACGGATCTGGTGCATTTAAAGGAGCCGAACTCAAGTATCCGTCCAGCCATAAAGAAATTTTGGCTGTAAAAAAGACTGTTATGCACTTCAAGTTGTTCCTGAAACCTGTCAAGTTCATTATCAGAACAGACTTGAAAATCATGCCCGGCATATTCCGAAATGAAAGCTTGATGGCTGAGAATAGTAGTAGAATTCTTAAATGGTTTTCTTGGTTAAGCAGTTTTGATTATGAAATTGTTTATAAGCCTGGTTATTTGAATTGCTTAGCTGACATGTTAACCAGGGAATCTGCTCAGAAGCCACAGCCGAAGGCTTTGAAGATATTTTCTGCCGAAGATAGCAGTTCAGGAGCAGGAAAAGATAGCTCGAGCGTCGAAGATGACTGAAGAAGCAGTGGTGGACCCTCTGAAGGCTGAGTCGGCCAGCATTGTCCGACATTGTATTCGATGTGGGCCGGATGAATGCTCCATGTATGTAATAGTTTAGGGAATAAACTATCGTGGGCCAGTTATGCTCCACAGTGTACTAGTGTCTAGAGTCTGTCGGCCATGACAGAAGATTCCGGGTCCCCGTAATGCCAAAAGCTAATTAAGGGACGAGATAACGACAGTGGTTGTCCCCACTTGTCGCCTCGGATGATTCAGTAATGACCTGTTAGTGTAGGTTTCAATAACCGGATCTACCGACTGACCGATTAGTGGCAGTTGATGCCTATCGGGACACCGGTAGAAGTTTGTATAAATAAAGGCCCCGAGGCCTCATTTGAAGCATCGGGTCATTGGGTCATTTGTGTCTTAGAGTTGCATTGAGCAAGAAGTCTGCTTTGCAAGTCTAGGTGTCTGAGGTCTTGAGCAAGTAGTCCGCTCGACTTCTGAGTCTGAGTCTGTAAGTAAGAGAAGTATGCTCTGCTTCATGGCCTAGTGCTATATGATAGCATCAGAAACTCATATTGTTCTGTGTCTGTAATTCGTCTGTGTTCAGACTAAGTATGCTCTGCATCTTGCCGACCTGGTATAAGATTGCATCAGAACATATCTGATCTGTATGGTTAGCATTGAGTCTGTAAATCAAGTGAGTATGCTCTGAGTCTTGCCGTTCTGGTATAAGAACTCATCAGAAGCTTGATCTAGGTGTGATATGTTCGCAGTGTCGACCTTCGCCATTCGAAGGCTATCTTCAAGTAATCTGTAATCTTCATCATGTATGTTCATCTTATAATAATAATAGCCATTGTCATCTCTGTCTGCATATTGCTGATCTCTGTGTTAAGTCGTTTAATTAAGCGTGAGTTGTGTGATATAATCCGTGCAAATACTTCGTTAAATGAGGATAATGCTGCTGTTTAGATCCGTGGGCGCAGTTGGTAGGTGTGAACTCTGATGGACCTTTTTGTGCAAGGGAGGCATAGTATCATTTCCAAATCTAACGCAGACTAAACTCTTTAGTTGAAGGATGCGGGAACCAGTCATCATGCTAAAGCCTTGAGGGTGGATATAGGCTTTCAGAAGGTCATTTATGTGAGGGTCGTCCAAACTGACAGAATATTTGGGAAATATTGTACCAAAAGCAGGGCCATTATGTAAAGGTGCTATGAAACCACCAACTATTGCATGTGCAAAGTCTGTATGTCTGGTATCTATTGCAACACATAAGGAAGAAATAGGTAAAAACGGACGAACAAGAGGATTAAGACCAAGACGGATTGCTCCAAGGCGAGCGTATTTATAACCTTGACGCTTAGCCCAATCAATTTGGGTTTTATCTAACAGATTTATATGTACAGGGTCTTGTGAATCAGTAAAAGGAATATCTATGGAAGACACTTTTATCTGAGAACAAGCAAAATAATTCCAACTAGTTAACTTATATACTTCGCGAGGGAGGATATCTGGCAACTGCCAATCTGTTGAGGGATTAAAATTGTTAATATGGATAATAGAGGAGGATGGTTCAGAGGTGCCGCATTCTGCGAACGATGAACGTCTCTCTGCAAGAGATACTTCATTGTTCCCATCCTGCTGACAGTCTAATGTAGTGTGAGTAGTAACATCCATAGTGAGATCCATTTACTAAGGGCTCAGTCTCACTTCTAGGTCTTCAAGCGGGATTTATGGCGCCTCAATCACAAACGGCTATTACCCTGATACGACCTCTTAGACACCCTTTGGAATTCCTACTATTGCTCAATAGGTCATTTCCACCTATCTACGGGGAGTGTTACTAATTAGACATACATCAACAGAATAATGAAACAGTGCAGTATGATGCAGTGAGCTTACTGTTTAACTGCAGAATCACTGTTCCTCGGCTCTGATACCAACTGCGCCCACGGATCTAAACAACAGCATTATCCTCATTCAATGAAGTATTTGCACGGATTATATCACACAACTCATGCTTAATCAAACGACTTAACACAGAGACCAGCAATATGCAGACAGAGATGACAATGGCTATTATTATTGTAAGATGAACATACATGATGAAGATTACATATTACTTGCAGATAGCCTTCAGATGGCGAAGGTCGGCACTGCGAACATATCACACCTAGATCAAGCTTCTGATGAGTTCTTATACCAGAACGACAAGACTCAGAGCATACTCACTTGATTTACAGACTCAATGCTAACCATACAGATCAGATCTGTTCTGATGCAATCTTATACCAGGTCGGCAAGATGCAAAGCATACTTAGTCTGAACATAGACGAATTACAAACACAGAACAATATGAGTTTCTAATACTATCATATAGCACTAGGCCATGAAGCAGAGCATACTTCTCTTACTTACAGACTCAGACTCAGAAGTCGAGCGGACTACTTGCTCAAGACCTCAGACACCTAGACTTGCAGAGCAGACTTCTTGCTCAATGCGACTCTAAGACACAAATGACCCAATGACTCGATGCTCAAAATGAGGCCTCGGGGCCTTTATTTATACAAACTTCTACCGGTGTCCCGGTAGGCATCAACTGCCACTAATCGGTCAGTCGGTAGATACGGTTATTGAAACCTACACTAACAGGTCATTACCGAATCATCCAGGGCGACAAGTGGGGACAACCACTGTCGTTATCTCGTCCCTTAATTAGCTTTTGGCATTACGGGGACCCGGAATCTTCTGTCATGGCTGACAGACTCTAGACACTAGTACACGGTGGAGCATAACTGGCCCACGGCAGTTTATTCCCTAAACTATTACATACGTGGAGCATTCATCCGGCCCACATCGGATACAATGTCGGACAATGCTGGCCGACTCAGCCTTCAGAGGGTCCACCACTGCTTCTTCAGTCGTAAGGGTCCCTATCTTGAAACATGGCGTCTATTTCAGAATCATCGGAATCATATTCATGACGTCCGAATAACACGTCTTCATCAAGATGCTCATAAGGTATGGGAGATGGAGGTGGATACAGGAACTGGCCGAAACATTTTTCAATATCAAATCCTTTGAACAAAGGATTCGGCTCGCATATTAATTCTCCTCTGAAATGGGATTCAACTTTATAGTCCAGAGGGATCTCCCTGGTTATAACTCTGGACTCTATATGCTCACCTGCAATAGATCTTCTGATGAATTTATGTTGAACATAAATTCTATTTCCAAGTGGTTTGTAGGTTCCACCTTCATGGATGAGTTTGAACTTGAACCACTGAAAATTCTGGTGAGCTACCTAAAGATCGGCTTTAAGATGCAGAATGAAATTTGCACGCCGATTTTCCCAATCATTTCTTGGACAGAAGGTATCCAAGAAAACATCAGTCCACCCAGACCAAGTTTGGTTGTAAGCTAGATCAGCTGGGTCTGCGCAGATGATAATGCTGCCTCTTTCTCTACAGTATTGGAGGATAAGATTGTATGATGTCCAGGTTAAACGTCCATCACACAGATCAACATATTTTTCACCATTCTTATCCTCGCCAAGCCAGAGCTCTTTAAATTCAGTAATCTTTAAATATGCATTGCTGAAACTTTGAAATGCTTCTTTCTCCCATCTTTCCAATATCTGCAATTTACAGGGAGACGTCCGGATGTTCTTGACCAGGGTAAGCTGTAGAAAACGATTTGCTTCGTCCACAGAAACATATTCCAAAGAATCTATGCGGACTTCTTTGGGGAAGGTATTGTCCCAAGGCAGGATGAACAATCCTTCTTTCTGGATCAGCTCTTCAGGTGTCTTCGGCGCTTGAGCTATCCTTTCTTGCAACTACTTCGGTAGTAGTTGGCGGGCTACCACGGCTGTAGAGTCTTTCATATAATGAGACTCTGTCATTGGAGCTTTTCCTTTTGCAGGATCCCTTGGGAGATCTTCATCGTCTTTTCCTGCTCCAGAACTGCTATCTCTGGCAGAAAACATCTTCAAAGCCTTCGGCTGTGGCTTCTGAGCAGATTCCCTGGTTAACATGTTAGCCAAGTAATTCAAATAACCAGGCTTATAAACAATTTCATAATCAAAACTGCTTAACCAAGAAAACCATTTAAGAATTCTACTACTATTCTCAGCCATTAAGCTTTCATTTCGGAATATGCCAGGCATGATTTTCAAGTCTGTTTTGATAATGAACTTGACAGGTTTCAGGAACAGCTTGAAGTGCATAACAGTCTTTTTTACAGCCAATATTTTCTTATGGCTGGACGGATACTTGAGATCGGCTCCTTTGAATGTACCAGATCCGTAGCCACATATATTTTTTCTCTTCTGCTCAGAGTGCTTATTAACAATAAACGCTCTACGTGCCCACGGGCTTTTAGCCGGTTCTATCAAACCTTTCTATAGCAACTCCTTGATCTCTGAGTCACAAAACTGAACTTTTGAAGGTGACATCAGAGCTGCTGAAGCTTTCATAGGTCTGATCTTCTGCTGGCGATCATAGGGCAGTGAGACAAAATACTTTTCTCGAGTCCAACAGGCATTTAGACTGTCTGAGCAACAATCTTTTCGGAGCTTCTCAGAAATCTCTTTCAGGGCCTTATCTCCATTTAATTCTGAGAAAGCTTTACTACGCTCCATTTTCATGAGCTGAGCAGTATTGGGTAACTGTACAGACAACGGCTCAGGCTGGGGATAAACAGATGGAGCTCTGAAAGACAAAGGAAGTTTAACAAACTTGTTATCGAATGTACAAATGAAAAGCTGTTTCTGGTGGTTAACAAAATAAGGACTAACTTGCTGAAGAAAGTTAGAACCTAACACTACATCTTCACTCATGTCATCCATTCTGTAAATAGTTAACTTTCTACAGACATTCTTGAATGTGACAGTTATCTCAGCTTTGGCCTGTAGACGAATGGGTGCTCCATTAATGGTTGTTCTACCATCAACAGTCTTTTCCCAGTAGTAACTAGGAAGGGCTGAACCACGAGCAAGATTAACCTAACAACCGGAATCTATCATACAAGAAAGAGTATATGGGGTATATTCACAAGGGTGAAAAGAAACAGGAATAAACAACTTCGGACCTGAAAGCATAGACAAACTGATAAGGTTCTGTGCAGGTGGAGAAGGAGGAGGACACTGTTGAGCTTCTTCCTTCTGTTCTATGCAGTCACTATTCAATGCACTCTCATAGTGCTTACTGAGATCATCGTCCGATGATTGATCTCTTTCAATTTGAATCACTTTGACCTCGCTCTTCAGATTTTCTATCTTCTTACAGAGTTCTCTGAACTCTGCTTGCCTTTCTCTGATTTCTAACTTCAGCTTCGCTTCTCGGCTTCTTCTGAAGCTCTGCCTTTCTTGATGCCCTTCAGGATAGTTCTGGTAAAGTTCTGTAGGGCTATATGATACAGAGGCTTCATATGACATCTTCTGTTTTCCTTTGCAGGCTTCTAGTTGCTTGCTTAACTGCTTCTTCTTTTCACTGAGATAACTGCGCTCAGGAAACTGATACAGTTCAAGCTCCGAGAGCCTGAGATCTAAAGCAGCTATTTCTTTTTCTAATTCTTGTTGTTTAGCTGGAGAAGAAAACATAAAGAAATCAAACATATTAAGGCTGAAATCAAATTCAGGTACCTCGAACCCCCCTAAATTTGCTTCCGAGTCTGAATCATCAGATGAGGAGGCGGGAGCAAATTTATTAAGCTCGGGCTGGAGTTCATGATCTGAATCACTGGGAGATTCTGATTCAGAATCAGAGGGAAGATAGATACATTCACCTGTGGGTTCTTCATTAGCTGCAGGCATATCCCACCAGCGAGAATCAAGATTATCGCAGAAAGCTGCAAGCTTGGGCTTTCTCTTCTTTTGAGGGCACTTGCTTGCCCAATGGCCAGGTTTTCCGCAGAGAAAACAATTCTTATTTGTTGCCTGATAAGAACGCCCTTTAAGAAACTTTCTAGGCTTGGGCCTAGGATGCCTGGTCTTGTACTTCTGCTTTTTGGAGAACTTCAAGGGTTTATCCGGATAATGGTATCTCGGTTCACTGGTATAAAACCCTTTCTTTTTCTTCTTCGAATGACATTTACAGGAAGACTGCAAATGTCCACGGTTGTGTGCACCACAACCCCAATCTGGCATTTTAGCGACATTCTTGCAAAAGGATGGCGTGAACATATCCTGATGCCGCTTGAAATCTTTTTCAACTCTGTGGGCAAGACAGTGTTCTTGCCAGGTTTCCATGATATACTGGTGAAGCTGGGCAATGGAAATATTCTGATAACTGAGATGACGATCTTTCATAAAATTTTCCACTGCATCTGGAACATGTCCTGGGAAACTACGCAAGTAATGCTTTAAGTAAGCCGGATCATTAGCCTTACCAGCATAAATTAACAACTTCTGCATATAACAAAAATACTGCTGGGCCTGTGACAAATTGCATAGTCTAGCTGTCATGAATAAAGAGGAATAATGATCAGACATATCACCGTTATCCTCACCGTAAAACTGCTTAGTGAGGGCCTTCAAAACTTGCTGCTCTGCGTCTCGGGCTGCTAACATAGTATTCTTTGCCTCTTGGGGCAAATGTCTCCACCATTCGGCTGCAAGACCTGAAAGTCCAGCAACTATGTGATTTGCTAAATATAAGCCAGTTAGTGTGGCATCTTTGGTTCTCTGAGCAATGGTCCAATTCTGAAGAAGATTGAGGGTAGCTCGAATCTCTTCACGGCTTTGACATCCTATGTTCAAGACTGGATGGTCTGGCATCTGGGATATGAGGTTGTTCATGGAAGTAACACCAAAATTGGTGTAAAACTTCGGACCAGTGGAAGCAGAGGGCGTAGATGTGTCCATTTCTGGGAGTTCAACTTCTGGTTCAGTTTTAATCATGGCTCCACTTGATAACATCTGCAAATCATAATACTTTTGCTCTAAATCAGGTGGCAATTCTTTGATGGATTTTACCCATCCACGCATATTTTCAAATTCAGCTTCATCCCGACCAAAATTAAAGTCAGGTTTATTTGGATCTCTTCTGGGGACATGGAACATCCCGAAAGAATAGCTCCGCTCGAGTTGAGGAGAGGCGGGATTCTTCTTCTCATATCCTTGCAGGGCTAAGGATATGGTCATTTGGCTGACTTCAAGAGCTTTTTTCTTCAATTTTGCATTTGCAACTAAAAGCTCTTCAATCTTCTGAAGTCTCTTTTCTATTCTTTCTGCTGCTTTGCTAACAACAGTCTTTATTTCTTCGGTGTCTGACAGGAGATGATCTATCAGACCAAGCTTGGCTTCTACTGCATCTATTTGTTCTTTTTCTTCAGCCATAGCACTACGCAGCTTCAAGAGATCTGGGGCAACTTCATCTAGATTCTTAGCAGTCAATTTATTCTGCAGATTTCCCCAGTTTGCAAGTTTGGCTTTGTCGGATACAGAATCATCTGCTCCGGAGGATTTGACAGGTAAAAATTCTTTCTTTACTAAGCCATCAGTGGAAAAATGTCTAAAGGAAAGATCTGGAAGATTCCTACCAGGGAAGTAGGACTTCTGGTTATGACTGTTTGTTGTTTCTACTGCGCTATTATTTCTAGGCAAGGTAACTGTGAACATGCCAAGCCTAGTCTTATTTTTCAGATGCTGAAGTTTATCTAAATTCTTTCTGCAAGTGGGACAGTTTTGATGCTGACCGCGGTGTTCATTATAGCCAAGTCCGAAAAATGAAGATTCAGAATGTACAGAGGCTGGTATACTACGGGAACTAGATACAGAAGATGATCTAGACAGAGAAGAGAAATTATTTACAGGGGCAAGATCTGGTTCTGGATATCTGAAAGAGTTAGAACTTTGGTCAAACTTTAACGGTTTGGAAATCAGGGATTTTTGTGTAGCCTCAAAGTTTCTAAGCTCATTATACTTGATCTCCCATTGCTGGGGATACTTTATGGTCGTCCAGTCAAATGTGACAGGCTGAGCTTGCTTCAAATGGTCTTGTTCCACCACAGTTGGTATCAGAGCCGAGGAACAGTAGACCCAAAGAACAGTAGAGCCGAGGAACAGTAAAGCCGAGGAACAGTGATTCTGCAGTTAAACAGTAAGCTCACTGCATCATACTGCACTGTTTCATTATTCTGTTGATGTATGTCTAATTAGTAACACTCCCCGTAGATAGGTGGAAATGACCTATTGAGCAATAGTAGGAATTCCAAAGGGTGTCTAAGATGTCGTATCAGGGTAATAGCCGTTTGTGATTGAGGAGCTGTAAATCCCGCTTGAAGACCTAGAAGTGAGACTGAGCCCTTAGTAAATGGATCCCACTATGGATGTTACTACTCACACTACATTAGACTGTCAGCAGGATGGGAACAATGAAGTATCTCTTACAGAGAGACGCTCATCGTTCGTAGGATGCAGCACCTCTGACCCATCCTCCTCTATTATTCACATTAACAACTTTAATCCCTCAACTGATTGGCAGTTGCCAGATATCCTCCCTCGTGAAGTATATAAGTTAACTGGTTGGAATTATTTTGCGTGTTCTCTGATAAAAGTGTCTTCCATAGATATTCTTTTTACTGATTCACAAGACCCTGTACATATAAATCTGTTAGATAAAACCCAAATTGATTGGGCTAAGCGTCAAGGTTATAAACACGCTCACCTTGGAGCAATCCGTCTTGGTCTTAATCCTCTTGTTCATCCGTTTTTACCTATTTCTTCCTTATGTGTTGCAATAGATACCAGACATACAGACTTTGCACATGCAATAGTTGGTGGTTTCACAGCACCTTTACATAATGGCCCTGCTTTTGGTACAATATTTCCCAAATATTCTGTCAGTTTGGAAAACCCTCACATATATGACCTTCTGAAAGCCTATATCCTCCCTCAAGGCTTTAGCATGATGACTGGTTCCCGCATCCTTCAACTCAAGAGTTTAGTCTGCATTAGATTTGGAAATGATACTATGCCTCCCTTACACAAAAAGGTCCATCAGAGTTCACACTTGCACAGCGTGGTGGAACAAGACCATTCAAAGCAAGCTCAGCCTGTCACATTTGACTGGACGACCATAAAGTATCCCCAGCAATGGGAGATCAAGTATAATGAGCTTACAAACTTTGAGGCTACACAGAAATCCCTGATTTCCAAACCGTTAAAGTTTGACCAAAGTTCTAACTCTTTCAGATATCCAGAACCAGATCTTGCCCCTGTAAATAATTTCTCTTCTCTGTCTAGATCATCTTCTGTATCTAGTTCCCGTAGTATACCAGCCTCTGTACATTCTAAATCTTCATTTTCTGGACTTGGCTATAATGAACACCGTGGTCAGCATCAAAACTGTCCCGCCTGCAGAAAGAATTTAGATAAACTTCAGCATCTGAAAAATAAGCCTAGGCTTGGCATGTTCACAGTTACCTTGCCTAGAGATAACAACGCAGTAGAAACAACAAACAGTCATAACCAGAAGTCCTACTTCCATGGTAGGAATCTTCCAGATCTTCCCTTTAGACAGTTTTCCACTGATGGCTTAGTAAAGAAAGAATTTTTACCTGTCAAATCCTCCGGAGCAGATGATTCTGTATCCGACGAAGCCAAACTTGCAAACTGGGGAAATCTGCAGAATAAATTGACTGCTAAGAATCTAGATGAAGTTGCCCTAGATCTCTTGAAGCTGTGTAGTGCTATGGCTGAAGAAAAAGAACAAATAGCTACAGTAGAAGCCAAGCTTGGTCTGATAGATCATCTCCTATCAGACACCGAAGAAATAAAGACTGTTGTTAGCAAAGCAGCAGAAAGAATAGAAAAGAGACTTCAAAAGATTGAAGAGATTTTAGTTGCAAATGCAAAATTGAAGAAAAAATCTCCTGAAGTCATCCAAATGGCCATATCCTTAGCCCTGCAAGGATATGAGAAGAAGAAGCCCGCCTCTCCTCAACTCGAGCAGAGCTATTCTTTCTGGATGTTTCATGTCCCCAGAAGAGATCCAAATAAACCTGAGTTTAATTTTGGTCGGGATGAAGCTGAATTTGAAAATCTGCGTGGATGGGTAAAAGCCATCAAAGAATTGCCACCTGCTTTAGAGCAAAAGTATTATGATTTGCAGATGTTGTCAAGTGGAGCCATGATTAAAACTGAACCAGAAGTTGAACTCCCAGAAATGGACACATCTATGCCCTCTGCTTCCACTGGTCCGAAGTTTTACACCAATTTTGGTGTTACTTCCATGAACAACCTCATATCCTAGATGCCAGACCATCCAGTCTTGAACATAGGTTGTCAAAGCCGTGAAGAGATTCGAGCTGCCCTCAATCTTCTTCAGAATTGGACCATTGCTCAGAGAACCAGGGATGCCACACTAACTGGCTTATATTTAGCAAATCACATAGTTGTTGGACTTTCAGGTCTTGCAGCCGAATGGTGGAGACATTTGCCCCAAGAGGCAAAGAATACTATGTTAGCAGCTCGAGACGCAGAGAAGCAGGTTTTGAAGGCCCTCACTAAGTAGTTTTACGGTGAGGATAACGGTGATCTGTCTGATCATTATTCTTCTTTATTCATGACAGCTAGACTGTCCAATTTGTCATAGGCCCAGTAGTATTTTTGTTATATGCAGAAGTTGTTAATTTCTGCTGGTAAGGCTAATGATCCGGCTTACTTAAAGCATTACTTGCGTAGTTTCCTTGGACATGTTCCAGATGCAGTGGAAAAGTTTATGAAAGATCGTCATCTCAGTTATCAGAATATTTCCATTGCCCAGCTTCACCAGTATATCATGGAAACCTGGCAAGAACACTGTCTTTCCCACAGAGTTGAAAAAGATTTCAAGCGGCATCAGGATATGTTCACGCCATCCTTTTGCAAGAATGTCGCTAAAATGCCAGATTGGGGTTGTGGTGCACACAACCGTGGACATTTGCAGTCTTCCTGTAAATGTCATTCGAAGAAGAAAAGGAAAGGGTTTTATACCAGTGAACCGAGATACCATTATCTGGATAGACCCTTGAAGTTCTCCAGAAAGCAGAAGTACAAGACCAGGCATCCTAGGCCCAAGCCTAGAAAGTTTCTTAAACGACGTTCTTATCAGGCAACAAATAATAATTATTTTCTCTGCGGAAAACCTGGCCATTGGGCAAGCAAGTGCCCTCAAAAGAAGAGCAAGCCCAAGCTTGCAGCTTTCTGCGATAATCTTGATTCTCGCTGGTGGGATATGTCTGCAGCTAATGAAGAACCCACAGGTGAATGTATCTATCTTCCCTCTGATTTTGAATTAGAATCTCCCAGTGATTCAGATGATGAACTCCAGCCCGAGCTTAATAAATTTGCTCCCGCCTCCTCATCTGATGATTCAGACTCGGAAGCAAATTTAGGGGGGTTCGAGGTACCTGAATTTGATTTCAGCCTTAATATGTTTGATTTCTTTATGTTTTCTTCTCCAGCTAAACAGCAGGAATTAGAAAAAGAAATAGCTGCTTTAGATCTCAGGCTCTCAGAGCTTGAACTGTATCAGTTTCCTGAGCGCAGTTATCTCAGTGAAAAGAAGAAGCAGTTAAGCAAGCAACTAGAAGCCTGCAAAGGAAAACAGAAGATGTCATATGAATCCTGTGTATCATATAGCCCTGCAGAACTTTACCAGAACTATCTTGAAGGGCATCAAGAAAGGCAGAGCTTCAGAAGAAGCCGAGAAGCGAAGCTGAAGTTAGAAATCAGAGAAAGGCAAGCAGAGCTCAGAGAAATCTGTAAGAAGATAGAAAATCTGAAGAGCGAGGTCAATGTGATTCAAATTGAAAGAGATCAATCATCGGACGATGATCTCAGTAAGCACTATGAGAGTGCATTGAATACTGACTGCATAGAACAGAAGGAAGAAGCTGAACAGTCTCCTCCTCCTTCTCCACCTGCACAGAACCTTATCAGTTTGTCTATGCTTTCAGGTCCGAAGTTGTTTATTCCTGTTTCTTTTCATCCTTGTGAATATAACCCATATACTCTTTCTTGTATGATAGATTCCGGTTGTGAGGTAAATAGTGCTCATGGTTTAGCCCTTCCTAGTTATTACTGGGAAAAGACTGTTGATGGCGGAACAACCATTAATGGAGCACCCATTCGTCTACAGGCCAAAGCTGAGATAACTGTCACATTCAAGAATGTCTGTAGAAAGTTAACTATTTACAGAATGGATGACATGAGTGAAGATGTAGTGTTAGGTTCTAACTTTCTCCAGCAAGTTAGTCCTTATTTTGTTAACCACCAGAAACAGTTTTTCATTTGTACATTCGATAACAAGTTTGTTAAACTTCCTTTGTCTTTCAGAGCTCCATCTGTTTGTCCCCAACCTGAGCCGTTGTCTGTACAGTTACCCAATACTGCTCAGCTCATGAAAATGGAGCGTAGTAAAGCTTTCTCAGAATTACATGGAGATAAGGCCCTGAAAGAGATTTCTAAGAAGCTCCGAAAAGATTGCTGCTCAGACAGTCCAAATGCCTTTTGGACTCGAGAAAAGTATTTTGTCTCATTGCCCTATAATCCGCAGCAGAAGATCAGACCTATGAAAGCTTCAGCAACTCTGATGTCACCTTCAGAAGTTCAGTTTTGTGACTCAGAGATCAAGGAGTTGCTACAGAAAGGTTTGATAGAACCGGCTAAAAGCCCGTGGGCACGTAGAGCGTTAATTGTTAATAAGCACTCTGAGCAGAAGAGAAAAAATATATGTGGCTACGGATCTGGTACATTCAAAGGAGTCGATCTCAAGTATCCGTCCAGCCATAAGAAAATATTGGCTGTAAAAAATACTGTTATGCACTTCAAGCTGTTCCTGAAACCTGTCAAGTTCATTATCAGAACAGACTTGAAAATCATGCCCGGCATATTCCGAAATGAAAGCTTGATGGCTGAGAATAGTAGTAGAATTCTTAAATGGTTTTCTTGGTTAAGCAGTTTTGATTATGAAATTGTTTATAAGCCTGGTTATTTGAATTGCTTAGCTGACATGTTAACCAGGGAATCTGCTCAGAAGCCACAGCCGAAGGCTTTGAAGATGTTTTCTGCCGGAGATAGCAGTTCTGGAACAGGAAAAGATGATGAAGATCCCCCAAGGGATCCTGCAAAAGGAAAAGCTCCAATGACAGAGTCTCAGATGAGAAAAGAATTATACGAAAGACTCTACAGCCGTGGTAGCCCGTCAGCTACTGCCGAAGTAGTTGCAGTTGAAGAAAGGATAGCTCGAGCGCCAAAGACACCTAAAGAGCTGATCCAGAAAGAAGGAATGTTCATCCTGCCTTGGGACAATACCTTCCCCAAAGAAGTTCGCATAGATTCTTTGGAATATGCTTCTGTGGACGAATCAAAGCGTTTTCTACAGCTTACCCTGGTCAAGAACATCCAGACGTCTCCCTGTAAATTGCAGATATTGGAAAGATGGGAGAAAGAATCATTTCAAAGTTTCAGCAATGCATATCCAAAGATTGCTGAATGTAAAGAGCTTTGGCTTGGCGAGGATAAGAATGGTGAAAAATATGTTGATCTGTGTGATGGACGTTTAACCTAGACATCATACAATCTTATCCTCCAATACTGTAGAGAAAGAGGCAGCATTATCATCTGCGCAGACCTAGCTGATCTAGCTTACAACCAAACTTGGTCTGGGTGGACTGATGTTTTCTTGGATACCTTCTGTCCAAGAAATGATTGGGAAAATCGGCGTGCAACTTTCATTCTGCATCTTAAAGCCGATCTTGAGGTATCTCACCAGAATTTTCAGTGGTTCAAGTTCAAACTCATCCATGAAGGTGGAACCTACAAACCGCTTGGAAATAAAATTTATGTCAACAGAAATTCATCAGAAGATCTATTGCAGGTGAGCATATAGAGTCCAGAGTTACAACCAGGGAGATCCCTCTGGACTATAAAGTTGAATCCCATTTCAGAGGAGGATTAATATGCGAGCTGAATCCTTTGTTCAAAGGATCTGATATTGAAAAATGTTTCGGCCAGTTTCTGTATCCACCTCCATCTCCCATACCTTATGAGCATCTTGATGAAGAAGTGTTATTCGGACGTCATGAATATGATTCCGATGATTCTGAAATAGACGCCATGTTTCAAGGTAGGGACCCTTACGACTGAAGAAGCAGTGGTGGACCCTCTGAAGGCTGAGTCGGCCAGCATTGTTCGACATTGTATCCGATGTGGGCCGGATGAATGCTCCACGTATGTAATAGTTTAGGGAATAAACTGCCGTGGGCCAGTTATGCTCCACCGTGTACTAGTGTCTAGAGTCTGTCGGCCATGACAGAAGATTCCGGGTCCCCGTAATGCCAAAAGCTAATTAAGGGACGAGATAACGATAGTGGTTGTCCCCACTTGTCGCCCCGGATGATTCAGTAATGACCTGTTAGTGTAGGTTTCAATAACCGGATCTACCGACTGACCGATTAGTGGCATTTGATGCCTACCGGCTTACCGGTAGAAGATTGTATAAATAAAGGCCCCGAGGCCTCATTTAGAGCATCGGGTCATTGGGTCATTTGTGTCTTAGAGTCGCATTGAGCAAGAAGTCTGCTCTGCAAGTCTAGGTGTCTGAGGTCTTGAGCAAGTAGTCCGCTCGACTTCTGAGTCTGAGTCTGTAAGTAAGAGAAGTATGCTCTGCTTCATGGCCTAGTGCTATATGATAGCATCAAAAACTCATATTGTTCTGTGTCTGTAATTCGTCTGTGTTCAGACTAAGTATGCTCTGCATCTTGCCGACCTGGTATAAGATTGCATCAGAATAGATCTGATCTGTATGGTTAGCATTGAGTCTGTAAATCAAGTGAGTATGCTCTGAGTCTTGCCGTTCTGGTATAAGAACTCATCAAAAGCTTGATCTAGGTGTGATATGTTCGCAGTGCCGACCTTCGCCATCCGAAGGATATCTGCATGTATTTGTAGATAGCGCTTAGTGTATTCAATGCACTCTCATAGTGCTTACTGAGATCATCGTCCGATGATTGATCTCTTTCAGTCTGAATTAATTTGACCTCGCTCTTCAGATCTTCTATCTTCTTACAGAGTTCTCTGAGTTCTGCTTGCCTTTCTCTGATTTCTTACTTCAGCTTAGCTTCTTGGCTTCTTCTGGACCTCTGCCTTTTTTGATGCCCTTCAGGATAGTTCTGGTAAAGTTCTGCAGGGCTATATGACACAGAGGATTCATATGACATCTTCTGTTTTCCTTTTCAAGCTTCTAGTTGCTTGCTTAACTGCTTCTTCTTTTCACTGAGGTAATTGCGCTCAAGAAACTGATACGGTTCAAGCTCTGAGAGCCTGAGATCTAAAGCAACTATTTCTTTTTCTAATTCCTACTGTTTATCTAGAGAATAAAACATAAAGAAATCAAACATATTAAGGCTGAAATCAAAATCAGGTACCTCGAACCCCCCTAAATTTGCTTCTGAGTCTGAATCATCAGATGAGGTGGCGGGAGCAAATTTATTAAGCTCGGGCTGGAGTTCATGATCTGAATCACTTGGAGAGTCTGATTCAGAATTAGAGGGAAGATAGATACATTCACCTGTGGGTTCTTCATTAGCTTCAGGCATATCCCACCAGCAAGAATCAAGATTATCGCAGAAAGCTGCAAGCTTGGGCTTGCTCTTTTTTTGAGGGCACTTGCTTACCCAGTGGCCAGGTTTTCCGTAGAGAAAACAATTCTTATCTGTTGCCTGATAAGAACACCGTTTAAGAAACTTTCTAGGCTTGGGCCTAGGCTGCCTGGTCTTGTACTTCTGTTTTCTGGATAACTTCAAGGGTTTATCCGGATAATGGTATCTCGGTTCACTGGTATAAAACCCTTTCTTTTTCTTCTTCAAATGACATTTACAGGAAGACTGCAAATGTCCACGGTTGTGTGCACCACAACCCCAATCTGGCATTTTAGCGACATTCTTGCAAAAGGATGGCGTGAAAATATCCTGATGCTGCTTAAAATCTTTTTCAACTCTGTGGGCAAGACAGTGTTCTTGCCAGGTTTCCATGATATACTGGTGAAGCTGGGCAATGGAAATATTCTGATAACTGAGATAACGATCTTTCATAAACTTTTCCACTGCATCTGGAACATGTCCAGGGAAACTACGCAAGTAATGCTTTAAATAAGCCAGATCATTAGCCTTTCCAGCAGAAATTAAGAACCTCTGCATATAGCAGAAATATTGCTGATCCTGTGACAGACTGCACAGTCTAGCTGTCATGAATAAAGAAGAATAATGATCAGACATATCACCATTATCCTCACTATAAAACTGCTTAGTGAGGGCCTTCAAAACTTGCTGGTCTACGTCACGGGATGCTAACATAGTATTCTTTGCCTCTTGGGGCAAATGTCTCCACCATTCGGCTGTAAGACCTGAAATTCCAGCAACTATGTGATTTGCTAGATATAAGCCAGTTAGTCAGGCATCTCTGGTTCTCTGAGCAATGGTCCAATTCTGAAGAACATTGAGGGCAGCTCGAATCTCTTCACGGCTTTGACAACCTATGTTTAAGACTGGATGGTCTGGCATCTGGGATATGAGGTTGTTCATGGAAGTAACACCAAAATTGGTGTAAAACTTCGGACCAGTGGAAGCAGAGGGCATATATGTGTCCATTTCTGGGAGTTCAACTTCTGGTTCAGTTTTAATCAAGGCTCCACTTGACAACATCTGCAAATCATAATACTTTTGCTCTAAAGCAGGTGGCAATTCTTTGATGGCTTTTACCCATCCACGCAGATTTTCAAATTCAGCTTCATCCCGGCCAAAATTAAAGTCAGGTTTATTTGGATCTCTTCTGGGGACATGGAACATCCCGAAAGAATAGCTCCGCTCGAGTTGAGGAGAGGCGGGATTCTTCTTCTCATATCCTTGCAGGGCTAAGGATATGGCCATTTGGTTGACTTCAGGAGTTTTTTTCTTCAATTTTGAATTTGCAACTAAAAGCTCTTCAATCTTCTGAAGTCTCATTTCTATTCTTTCTGCTGCTTTGCTAACAACAGTCTTTATTTCTTCGGTGTCTGACAGGAGATGATCTATCAGACCAACCTTGGCTTCTACTGCAGCTATTTGTTCTTTTTCTTCAGCCATAGCACTACGCAGCTTCAAGAGATCTAGGGCAACTTCATCTAGATTCTTAGCAGTCAATTTATTCTGCAGATTTCTCCAGTTTGCAAGTTTGGCTTCATCGGATACAGAATCATCTGCTCTGGAGGATTTGATAGGTAAAAATTCTTTCTTTACTAAGCCATTAGTGGAAAACTGTCTACAGGGAAGATCTGGAAGATTCCTACCAGGGAAGTAGGACTTCTGGTTATGACTGTTTGTTGTTTCTACTGCATTGTTATCTCTAGGCAAGGTAACTATGAACATGCCAAGCCTAGGCTTATTTTTCAAATGCTGAAGTTTATCTAAATTATTTCTGCAGGTGGGGCAGTTTTTATGCTGACCGCGGTGTTCATTATAGCCAAGTCCAGAAAATGAAGATTCAGAATGTACAGAGGTTGGTATACTACGGGAACTAGATACAGAAGACGATCTAGACAGAGAAGAGAAATTATTTACTGGGGCAAGATCTGGTTCTGGATATCTGAAAGAGTTAGAACTTTGGTCAAACTTTAACGGTTTGGAAATCAGGGATTTCTGTGTAGCCTCAAAGTTCCTAAGCTCATTATACTTGATCTCCCATTGCTGGGGATACTTTATAGTCGTCCAGTCAAATGTGACAGGCTGAGCTTGCTTTGAATGGTCTTGTTCCACCACGCTGTGCAGGTGTGAACTCTGATGGACCTTTTTGTGTAAGGGAGGCATAGTATCATTTCCAAATCTAATGCAGACTAAACTCTTGAGTTGAAGGATGCGGGAACCAGTCATCATGCTAAAGCCTTGAGGGAGGATATAGGCTTTCAGAAGGTCATATATGTGAGGGTCGTCCAAACTGACAGAATATTTGGGAAATATTGTACCAAAAGCAGGGCCATTATGTAAAGGTGCTGTGAAACCACTAACTATTGCATGTGCAAAGTCTGTATGTCTGGTATCTATTGCAACACATAAGGAAGAAATAGGTAAAAACGGACGAACAAGAGGATTAAGACCAAGACGGATTGCTCCAAGGTGAGCGTATTTATAACCTTGACGCTTAGCCCAATCAATTTGGGTTTTATCTAATAGATTTATATGTACAGGGTCTTGTGAATCAGTAAAAGGAATATCTATGGAAGACACTTTTATCTTAGAACACGCAAAATAATTCCAACCAGTTAACTTATATACTTCACGAGGGAGGATATCTGGCAACTGCCAATCAATTGAGGGATTAAAATTGTTAATATGGATAATAGAGGAGGATGGTTCAGAGGTGCTGCATTTTGCGAACGATGAGCGTCTCTCTGCAAGAGATACTTCATTGTTCCCATCCTGCTACCAGTCTAATGTAGTGTGAGTAGTAACATCCATAGTGGGATCCATTTACTAAGGGATCAGTCTCACTTCTAGGTCTTCAAGCGGGATTTACGGCGCCTCAATCACAAATGGCTATTACCTTGATACGACCTCTTAGACACCCTTTGGAATTCCTACTATTGCTCAATAGGTCATTTCCACCTATCTACGGGGAGTGTTACTAATTAGACATACATCAACAAAATAATGAAACATTGCAGTATGATGCAGTGAGCTTGCTGTTTAACTGCAGAATCACTGTTCCTCGGCTCTACTGTTCCTCAGCTCTGATACCAACTGACTGCGCCCACGGATCTAAACAACAGCATTATCCTCATACAACGAAGTATTTGCACGGATTATATCACACAACTCACGCTTAATCAAACGACTTAACACAACAAGCAACACAATACACACTGAGATGATGATAGTTATTATTACAGTAATATGAACATACATTACAGAAGATTACAAATACTTGCAGATAGCCTTCGGATGGTGAAGGTCGGCACTGCGAACATATCACACCTAGATCTAGCTTCTGATGAGTTCTTATACCATAACGGTAAGACTCAGAGCATACTCACTTGATTTACACACTCAATGCTAACCATACAGATCAGATCTGTTCTGATGCAATCTTATACCAGGTCGGCAAGATGCAGAGCATACGTAGTCTGAACACAGACGAGTTACAGACACAGAACAATATGAGTTTCTGATGCTATCATATAGCCCTGCAGAACTTTACCAGAACTATCCTGAAGGGCATCAAGAAAGGCAGAGCTTCAGAAGAAGCCGAGAAGCTAAGCTGAAGTTAGAAATCAGAGAAAGGCAAGCAGAACTCAGAGAACTCTGTAAGAAGATAGAAGATCTGAAGAGCAAGGTCAAAGTAATTCAGATTGAAAGAGATCAATCATCGGACGATGATCTCAGTAAGCACTATGAGAGTGCATTGAATACTGACTGGTGACCATGTTCTCAATTCCACGTGTCTTTGACAACGAAGAATAAGAATATTTGCCTTTGACAACGAAGAATAAGAATATTTGCACGACCTTTGAATATAATTAAATTGACAGACTCCACAATATTGCTGGGTCCATTTATACTTTTAATTAATGGTCTGCAAATATATACATTATAAGTAAATAGAAATAAATATTTATAGCCTACATTTATATGAGCAACTTTACATAAGGTTACAACATCTCCCTCATAATCGGAAATCATAAAGTTACAACATCTCCCTTATAATGGGAAATCATAACGTTACAACATCTTCTTTGTAATCTCAAATCATAAGTAAATAGAAATAAATATTTATATCCAACATTTGCATGATGAACGTTACATGCATGAGGAACGTTACGTAACGTTACAAGATCTCCCCAATACTGGGCTATAGAGCGCCTCTCGGCGCAATCATATACATTCATGTACATTCACATAAATTTGCATACACTCATCCGACATAAACACATTCATCATCTACTCAATGACACAGTCTTTAACGTGGAAACCCATTCGGGAAAAACCACAAAGGCGCTCTTCATCTGACATGAGAAATATATGCCACCTTTGGTCTACGCACTTAGTTACAAACTTTGTTCTTGATCTTCTTCTCTTATTTATACATACTTCTCTCTCCTCTCATGCTCTCTGGTCTCCTATTGCTCTATATTTTCCTACTTGACTCTATTGTTGATACACACACATCCTGGATCAACTACTCTTCTCTATACTTATGTGCACTCAGTTGTAGACTCTTAAACCCTATTGGTAGAAACAACACTACTAATAGAGAAAGTAACTACTATCAAGTGAGGAGAAATTGATCCAGAAGTAACCCACACACATCCTGGGTTCTTCCTTCTTATAGACTCTTACATGTCACTCTCAATCGACCTCATACCCACGATCTCCCTTGAGTTGTCGCTTTCGATCACTACATGTCGCTGCACGTTTCCTCTAGCATGGTTCCTTCTGTCACAATTGATCTCATTACATCCTCTCCTCTTGTTGCATCTTCTATTATGTCGCTAACTCTTCCTTATGTCGCAACTTCTTCTGCAACTACTTCTTTCCTTAACTCTTTCTTCCTTACCTGCTTTGCTCTTCCTTCTCTACTTTTGGCACGGTTCCTTTTCCTTCATGCGACCATAATCTTTACCTTCTTAGGAATAATTCTAACTGAATTATGCCTATCTTTCCTTAGTGCCAATAGGCCCCCAACACTCACCTGTGGCTCGTCCCGAGCCACGAAAAGTTATTCTGCAACTACTTCTTGCCTTAAGTCTTTCTTCCATACATGTTATGCTCTTCTTTCTCTACTTCTATCGTGGTTCCTTTTCCTTCCTGTGACCAGACTCTTTACCTTCTTAGGCAGAATTCTAACTAAATTCTGCCTATATTTACCTAGGGCCAACAGTATCTGAAACAATTAGCCTTTTTTAGATAGATAGTGTGGAAATTTTGCTAGGTAGTTGTGACAAATGCACGACCAACCTTTTTCTATTACTATTTTCTGCTTATATTATAATGAAATTCAAACTTATAAAAGTTATGTATATGTAAAATAATGCTCTTTGGTCTAGTTGGCCATAGGGTGCACTCATAAGGCACTCCTTGTGACATCGCAGGTTCAAACCTCAACTGTTGTGGGGTAACATTAGTATTTGTAGAGGTATATTGGTACTGGAATGGGCCCATGTCACACAAGTATGAATCCCCACTTGTGAATTCCCCTAATTACAAAATAAATACATTGTAAAAATGAAACATAGAATAAGTACTAAGAGGGCCAATTTGTTTTTTAAGGAGTCCCTTGGTGATAGAAAAGTGCATATTTATACCATAGATAGCTCGTGGAATGTGCTCCAATAACACTTCTAGAACGTTGGGATTTGATTTATTTTGAGGTCAGAATGGGGATCCTTGAAGAATTTCGACCACTGCCATATCTTGACGAAATTGCTTTCCAAACATTGATTTCAACCACTCAAAAACTAGGAAATTGTAAGGAAGCATCTTGTTTCATAAAAAAATCAGATATACCAGAAGTTGTTATGCCTTCCTCTGTGGCCATACAAAAGGCATTGGCAATGTCTGAGTGAGGATTGATAGGTCAATTCACTGGAATTTGGTCAACACTAAGGTAAATGGATATTTGGATACATAAAAAAATGGTTAACGTTAATTTAGGGAAGAATGATTCCTTACTTTTGTGGTAGAGGTTTTATGCCTTCTTATTTGAGTTTAAGGAGGATAGAGATCTAATTTTTAGAAGTGGACTGTAATTTTTTAATAACGAAGGTATGTATCTAAATAGTTAGACCCTGTATTTTCATCCAAACTCAGATATTCCTTTTGTTGTTCTTGTATGGGTAAGACTGCCTCACCTTCCTCTCCACTACTAAGGGGATTATTCTTTAAGAGATATTGGAAACCAATTGGGAAAATAAATAGACAAGACAAAACCTAAGCAAGGAATGTTTCCGAGTGTAAGAATATGTGTGGAAGTAGACTTAAAAAAGGGACTTCCTGAAGCTATTCATATGGTTATAGACAATTGGAGCCATTTCCAACAGTTATACTATGAGCAGTTACCCTTTAAGTGCAAATTATGCCATGATTATGGCCATTTTGCAACACTCTAAGAAAGAAGGGGGCACAACATACATCCCTCCAAATCAAGAAAAAAAATGGAAAATATTGTGAAAGAAGGCAAAGCAAATTGTGGAAACAAATTCAGTTGATATTCATTCTTCATCATGTTTACCAGAAATGCCTAAGAATCCATTAATAACAGTAAATAGATTTGAATATCTTATTCAAGAAGTACCTTGAAGCTTTTCAGAAGTAGCTTCCCCATTGGTAAGAGAACCTGGCTCAGTCTTCCCACCCAGTTTATCGTCTATTATGTATGAGGTGGATCGACAAGTTGAGAAAGTAAATAATGAAGAAAATTTATTAGATTAAGTAGCAAAGGACGATCTAACTCAAGAAACACAAATGATATCAACAAGAGTGTTAACTATAAATCAAGAAAAATTAGCAACAACAGATGAATAAAGAGAATTGACCGAGGAAGAGGAAAGACCAACTCGAAAAGGGTGAAATCCAGAGAAAGAAGTAAGAGAAGAAGTTGCAAATCATGAAAAAACAATGGGGTTACAAACAACTACGAAACACAAACTAGTACCAAAAATTAGAACAGGTAATCTGGTAACTTCGAGCTCCCAAAAGGGAGGTAATACCAAGCTAGTAGGTAAATAATGCAGCAGGTCTCTTGGAACTATAGAGGGATGGGAAGCAGAGGTAAAGAAGAAGCAGATAGACAATTGATAAAGATGGAGAAACCTACAATCCTTCTACTCCAAGTGACTAATTTGCAAGATAGTGTTATGAAAGAATTAGGTCAAAAATAATGGAAAGCAAGTAAGGTGTTGTAGTGAGCTCAAGAGGAGCATCTACCGGTCTTTGTACACCGTGGAATTGTAATGAGATTGAACTAATGGATACAAAGCAAAATCAACACTGGATTTATATGGAATTGGTAAGCATTGAAACTGGAAAGCATTTCAATCTCTTTAAACTGTATGTACCAACGCACTATAAAGAAAAGGAAGATTGTTGGCAATCTTTAATCAGTAAAAGAAATAGATTGGGGCTAGGGAATATAATTACAGCAGGAAATTTAAATATAGTCCTATCAATGGAGGAAAAAAGGGGAGGAGCTATTGTTAGAGAAGCTTATAGAGAAGTTTTAGAGGAATTGATTACATATTGGGATCTAAAGGATATAAAGCCAAAAAAAGAAAATATACTTGGTCCAACAAAATGTTAGGGGCAAAAAACAAATCAAGTAGATTATATAGATTTATAATCAATAGTAGCTTTTTAGAGGAAAAATTGGAAATAACATCTTTCATAATTCCTTCTGCTACTTTGGACCATAAGCCAACAAGTCTCTCTTTCTACCAAAAAATGAATTATGGACCATTACCATTCAAATTTAACCCTCTTTGGCTTAATCATTTTGAGGCTAACGAAATAATAATATCTACCTGGAAAAGTAAGTGGGAAGGATACCCAAGTTTCATATCGTAATCAAAGCTTAAAGTTGTAAAATATGTTTTAAAGGACTAGTCCAAGAATAAACATGTTGAGCCATTTATGGAAAAAAAGATTAAAGAACAATTTGCTATAATACAAAACCAAATTGAAGAAGGAAGTTTAACCTTAAAGGAGAGGCTTGAGGAGCAATAAACTATATAAGACTTCAAAATGCATACTGAAAACAGGAAGAACATTGGCGGTTAAAATTGAGAAGTCTGTGGGTAAAATCAAGAGATAGGAATATAACATTCTTCCATAGGTATGAAAAAGCAAGACATTACTAATATGCAGGGGAACTAACTCAGGTATCATAAATAGATAAAAACTGAAGCCTATTTGTATTTTAAAAAGTTTTCTTTCTTAAGCAAGAAGAGACAGATGCAAGTACAATATTTGATATGTTAGGAAAAAATCCTACTTTAGTTACTCAAATGGAGAATCAAGAATTAGACAAAGAAATAGAGGAGAAAGAGGTCATTTCATCTATTTGGGACTCAGAGCTTGGTACAGTTTCGAGATCAAATGAATTTACCATATCTTTTTCCATAAAATCTTGGGATGTAAAAAAATATGATATTTGCAAAATGATTAAATGCTCACTAAAAAAAGGAATGATGGGAGGAAGCACAAATTCCTCATAGTTAGTTTTGATACCAAAAGAAAAAATATCCAAAAACTTTCTCAAGATTCAGGCCAGTTTCATTGTGTAATTCGTCTGATAAAATCATAACAAAGATTTTAGCCAATAGAATCAAGCCTATTTTGCAACTTCTAGTGTACAAAAATCAGGGGGATTTTATACCTAAAAGGCAAATTCTCGATAACATCATTTTAGTTCAAGAAGCAATCCATTATAGTAAAGACGGTAAAGAAAGATGAATGATTATTAAAATGGATAGGTTCCAATTCCTTTGACAGAGTGAGACACTCCCTTTTTTTTTTAGTACTAAGAAAATTTGGTTTTCTGAGTTCTTCATATGTAAGATAAGGCATGCATAACAAGCCCTTGGATTACACCATTGGTAAATGGAAAGAATACTGATTTAATCAAATGGGAAATGGAATTGAGGTAGGGATGCCCACTTTCTCCCTTTCTTTATGTTATTATGGTTGATTCTTTTAGTAGAAGATTGGAGCAAGAAAGGAGGCAATGTAACCTGCCTGGAATTAGAACTGACAGAGGAGTAAAAGAGAGGAGTCATTCTCAGTTTGCAGACAATACTTTGTTGCTAGGTAGAGCTTCAGGAGTAATAGAAGTGAGATTCTAGGGCAGCAGGGAGAGAATCTAATAATCACAAATGTTGTGTCAATGGTCAGAATCGATCAACTTCAAATCTTAAATCCAATGCTGATATACTAGGATTCTCAACAAAGAAGGATTGAAATTCCTTCATTTATTTAGGAATTCCTATTTTTCTAGGCAGACCTCGGTCTTTGGATTGGAAATTTGTGGTAGATAAAATAAAATAAAAATGGAACAATGGGAAACTTAGTGGCTTAACTCTACAGGAAGGGCAGTGTTGATAAAGTCATATTTATCATCTCTTGCAATATATCAAAACTCTATTATGTTAGATCCTTTGGGGATTTCAAAACAAATGGACTGTATCCAAAGAAATTTTTATGGCATGGGGGTAAAGCAAATGGGAAAAATGATCACTTGATTAACTAGAAGCATGTGCTTGCACATTTGAGCAGAGGAGATTTAACTCTTAGGGATACTAGCTAGTTAAATAAAGTCCTTGGAGATGAAGTATTTTGGAATATAGCCACAAGAGAAGCAACATGGTGGAAGAATGTCCTAGTTAGAAATATAACAACTCAAAACTCAATAGAGTGATTGATCAGAATTTTGAGAATATAAATTGTTCAACTATCTAGAGATTATGAAAGGCATCTTTAAATATAGTGAAAAGCTAGTCTTGCTGTAAGGAAATGGAAATAGTATTAGAATATGAGATGACATAATTCTAGGAAGAAAGGAATTAAGATCTAATACAAACATTAGACAGTTACAAACCTGCATGGAAGAAAATTGATTCCTATTTATAGTTGATATTTATGAATTGGGATTTTAAAGGGTGATGGGTAAGTTGGAAAACCTTTCATTTTGTGGGAGAATTAAAGAAACAATGGAAAAATTTGATGGTATCCCTCAATGGGAACCTACATAACAACTAGATAGAGACAAGAGGATCTATGGGCCCAAATGTTGTAACTACTCAGTCAAGGAATGGTATGTACAACAAAGTATTGACGACTGTACTTTTTTAAGAAAATATATATGGAAAATAATATGAAAAAAGTGGGGCCTTGCTAATTAATCTCTTCACTTGGGTTTTATGCCATGGATAATTTTAACATACGATAATATTTGAGTGTGTATGCTCCATCTCAGTGTCCCCTATGTAACTAAGAATAAGAAAGTGCACAACATTTGTTTTTAAATTGTGAGTTTGTTGTGGAAGTTTGGATGAGAAGCTTTGAAGGAATATGTAGAAGTTTAGTTATACCAAGAAATTGGCATGAATAACTTGTTACATGGCATAAAAAATATCCCAAAAACTTTATCAATAAGCCACTGCTTAAGCAGATATGGAAAAATATGCCTTGTTTCATTATATGGAAAATTTGGTTGGCTAGAAATATGATTTTCTTCAAAAATCAAAGGATTATGACGAGGAAAGTAGCAAGGAAAACATGGGATTTGATGCAAGAAACATTAAAAGCTAAAGGTCAAAGTAACAAACGAAATGAGGACTTAGATGTGGAAGAAAGACTTTGGTTGAAGATTTTTTTAAATTAATCAGGTGAAAGTAGTACATTGGAAAGACCTATAGCAAAGGTAAAAGCAAACTGGTTATTTAGAATAAAGCTTGCAAAGTTGGTAGACTGGATGGAGGAACAAAAATATCATACAATGTTCTTTGATGGAGCCTCTAACAATAACCTAGGGTTGGTAGGTGCAGGGGGGTGATCTTTAACACTGGATGAATACATAAGCAACACTACTCGTGGGTATTGGGAGAGGAATATAACAATCAATCAAAAGATTTGGCACTCTAGCAAGGGATAACTCAATCCAGTTAGAGAAATATTAGGTTCATAAGTATCATGGGAGACTCTGTGATAATCACTAAATATCTAGTCTATAAGAAGGTGCCAAATTGTGGGTCACTAAGCAAACTAATGTGGATAATTCTGCAAGTAATCATAGACTTTGAATATGTTAAAGTTTTTCATGTCCTTAGAAATAACAACACTCAAGCTAGCAGTATGGAAAATATGGCTTGCAACCTTGGTCAAGGAAGTCTCATGCTAGGTGGGGAAGAGGTTGGATTTAGAAATATCCCCTATAATATACCGGATGGCTGAATCAATATGCATTTAATATGGGAAACAATTCAATGAATGGTTACTTAGTGCACTCGCAGGAAAATGAGAAATGACCTCCAGGTGGCAGCTTCCAAGCATGCAATTGGAGGCAGGTTATGTGACAAGACCTTCAGATTTAAGGTGCAGTTTTTGCATTTACTTAAATAGAAGGATGGATCATGGGAACATGCAGGAGCATTTCAACTTTCTTATGAATTCAATTGCCATGATGAATATACTTGTATGGGGAAATCCTTTCCAGATTGGTAATTCAAGATGAGTATAAACATGTTACCAAGCTTATGTATTTTGATGAAGATTTAAAAGGAAGTTATGTATATGGAGGTGTATCTTCTTCAAAGTTTGCTTGAAATTATTATGCATTAGGGGCAGAATGAAGACTACTAGAGGCGTTCAGTAGGTGGTGAGATAATTGGCTCTTCATGGCTTTGTTTATTGAAGCTAAGGGAGGGCGATTTTGAGGAAGAGGACCCGTGCTATCAAGTGCCCATATACTCTACTTTCAGGACTAGAATTGGTAAGAATATTGTATTGCTCTATGAACTTTGTTGTACTAAATTTGTGTGTCACCATCTGGAAGAGGCTTGTTAGTAGTTTTAAGGATTTTATAAATTCAACCATAGAATTTTTGCGAAGGGAGAAACTTATTTCGAGGATCTAGAATGGATTATTAAACTACCTTTGTCTGATTATTTCTATGAGATTGTTTATCTTAGTCTCTTTTCTCTTTCACTCAGAGGTTTTCAACATTTAATCTATGCATTAAGGGAGGTTTTGTGTGAGTTGTTAAATACAATGGAACAAGCAAAAGATATTAAGGAGATAGTTGATAAAGTAGTGGATACGAATAAGATCGAATATAATGGCAATAGAGACTGTGAAATACATCAGTTGTTTAAGAGGCAGAAAGTTTGGGAGGAAAAATATGAATGAGATCGGATTATTGTCAATTTCAAGCATCATTATTTGGAATCCCACTTGAACCATCTTAGAATGAAAATGATAAACGCAGAAGTAGAAATTGAGTATTTGAAGCAAAAGTGCAATATCTAGGATCAAACTATCCAAGCTCTGAAGAACATAGAGTAGATAGTTGGGAAGGATTAGGAGTCAATCTTTTCAAGAGAAATGCATCTAGCAAGTGTTGAATTTCTAGAAGAACAATTGATAGGGAAGACAATGAATATTAGGAAGCTAAGGACCCTACTTATTCCCCAATGAAGATAGAATTAGCTCTCTCATTTTGTTTGAATTTTAAGACCTCTTTTTCTATTAAGCATGACAAATGAAGGGAATAGGTCAACATTTTGTTAAGGTTTAGTCATATGACAACTTTGTTGCTCTAAAAGAGGCTAGAGACACTGCAACAAAAATGAAGATGATTGATGAGGAATCATTTTATCCTCATTTTCTTTTGAAGATACAGGAGAATATATTGCTATCAAAAAGACCCTTTTTGTCAATTTTGTTAAATGAAGATGAAATGTTTATTGATCCTTAGTACTTTTATTAGGATTTATACCAGTCAGTTACATAACTATAGTTTGAAAAATGAGGATTGTAAGTACATAACAACATGCTTGGATTAGAGCATCATAAAACATTTTGAACTTGGTTTTCTCAATATTTATAGAGCTAATTTTGTAAACTCAAGTCTTATGGTCCAACTTAGACCCCTCTTTTTTGAGATAAAAAAATTGTTTTTGTTAAAAAAATGAAATATAAAATTATAATAAATATCAATGATTTTAAATACAATATTTGAAATCTCTCTCTCACACACATATATATGTGTGTGTGTGTGTGTGTGTGTGTGTGTGTGTGTGTGTATACACACACACACGCCTATATAATTTATTTTTTCCAATGGAAAAAATCTCTTTATTCTTTTTTAATAAACTTGAACTACCCATATAGAGCTTACAACAACAAGTTTGGCCTTCATGGCTTCTGTACAACTTCTGAAAATTTTGGCATTCTGCCATTTTCCTAGTCTGGTTTGGTCTTCTTTTCAGAATATCATTTTCTTCTTTGTTTCCTTCGCCTTCTCATCAAGATACCTTGTATTTCACCAATATTTTCTCTTACATAACTAGAAATTGGTTATCTGTTTGATCGTTGCTTTTTTCCTCTACCTCTGTTAGCCATGAGGGAGAGCGAGTGCCAATTTAGATAGCTTGTATGCTTCCATATTTAGTTCCCTGTATATTTGTGTGAAGGTTGGTGTTTCAAAAAAATCTACATGTTCTTTGATGGTTGTCAATAGATGTTGGAGATGTGGTGCATTGATTTGAATTCTCCCATTGGCCCATTCTATTACCATTTTGGAGTCTCCAAACAACTATAATTTTTTCAATTGTTTATTTATGGCTACCTTGAGGATGACCCATAGTGATGAGAGTTATTCTTTGTTTTTTGAAGCTCGATTGGGAGAAATTTTTTATATCTATCTTCTTATTTTCAATTAGATACAAAACTCCTCCTGCTCCCCCTAGCAGTGGTTCACCTTGGCTGGATCTGTCAAAATAAGCCCAATGAATTGTTTTATTTATCTATGGGGCTATTATTGTTCTCAATGGGGTTGATTTGGGCATATTTTGGTACTCCGTTACTTTCTACATAAGCACGATCTCTGTTATTTCCACTGGAGTCCAATTGTTTTGAAAAACTGCCCTATTTCTTGCTTCCCATATGGTAAACACAAATAATGTAGGGAAAGCTTCATATTTACATACCCCTTCATTAGTCCACCATTTCTTGATGCTTTGTTACAACGTGAGATCCAGTCCAGGTGTCCCTGCTTGGTTTAGTCTTCTAGTGGCCTTTTCCCAGACATGACCTGCATATGAACAAGTACATAATAAATGGGATGTTGTTATAAATTGAGCACATAGATTTGTAGACAAAGACACAACTCAAAAAATAGATCACACAATTTACTCAGCAATTGAAGAATGAAATAGTGCAAAAATGGCTTGCAACTGTGAATGCTTTCATCAATAAAAAGTAATTTGATAATAATTACAATGAAGTACAATGGCTAAATAGCCACAAGCAATTCGAATCCATCTGAGGAAATTCGAATTGATTACACCCTACTTGACTGTAGGTAACTAATACCTTGTCTAAACCATTATCGGAGGACTCAATGGTTAACTGACCTTGTTTAAATCATCGCCAGAGTTCATCGGAGTACTAAAACACAACTCAAGTGTTACATTCAGTGTTGGCTAAGGCTAACTGACTGTGGTAGGTGATAAATGCGCCCCTCCTGCATGTGGCCATGCAAACCTAGCGCTAACTGAATGTAGAGGACTAGAACTGAATGTAATTGACTCCTAACTTAGCTTGACTAGTCACCAACTCAACTCAACTGACCTTGGTTGGTTTTGGCACTCCCAGTGGCTCCTAAATTGTAGGGATTAGTCTAGGAGGCTCCTAAATTGATGCATGCAAGTGCAATCAGTGCCAGTAGGCCTCCATTCGTGTTCCCCACACTTTAGTAACTAAAACATTTGCCCCAATTAGGCCAAGTGGACCCAATGGTGCTAGTGACTAAAAATAGACTGGATGGACTCATGATTTAGACATGACTTGTAACGTCCCCGGTTTTGACCCCGTTTGCATGATGTATATAATGTAATTAATCGTGGTGAGGAGCTAAAGGCAAAATCCCCACCATCGATTTGGTAGTGTAGATTCGGCAATGGGGGGTAGTTGCCGATGGTATGTCATACTATTTGGCACATTATAATTCAGCATCATGTAAATACGCACATCAAATAAAAATAAACCACAACCAGCTATGACAGTGCAACGTTGAATGAAAAGGGCGTGATTCCGAAGGGCAAGGGTGTGGGGGATGTCAAACCTTGGTTTATGGGGGAAAAACCCATGTGCTGCCACCTTGTTGTTTTGTCACCTTTCTTGTCTCTTCCAACCTCTTTATTGTTTTGGTTGAGTAGTTGAGGCAGTAATGGCTGGTGGTGGTTGGGGGTAGTTATTGTCTTTGGGAGTGGGGTGGCAGGACTATCAGTACCTTTCCCACACACCCACTCCACCCACGACTGCCTTCACTCCACTCTCCCACGACTCCACTCTGGGGGGGGATGGTCTGTTGGTTCCTCACGTTCGGCTGTTCATCCACGCGCAGAGCCGCTGCTGTTTTCTCTTCACGCGCGGGAATTTTCTGGTTTTACCCGCGTCCTTTTTCCTCACACGCAAGAACTCGGTGTTGATTTTGCTCACGCAGGGAGCAAGGGAAATCGTGGCTGTCGCTTGGGATTCTCGGGTGCAGGAGCCATTCCACGCTCAGGGACTATGTGTAAGATTCCTTACTGATTTTGTGGCTCGTGCATATGTTTTCCTCTGTGTTGTGCTGTTGGGTGTAAGATGCTCTCACGCACAGAGCGTTTGGAATCATTTTCCCATGTTGTGAGCTGTGCTCACTGGTTACATTGTGGGACTGTTGTCTTCCCTGTGTTTTGTTGATTGTGGTGCTCAAAATTCGTTTTGGGCCACTGTGGATTTCCAACCCGTTGGTTGAGTTTTCCTCTGTCCACACTGGGAGTTGGCTTCTCCTCTGTTTGGGACTGTGTAAGTTGCCCAGCCATTACCTTGAGGGATGGTGTGTGCTGTGGGCTATTGATTTCCAATCTGTCGGTTGAGTTTCCCCTGTTTTTGGACTGTGGATTGCTGCTATCATTCATTGTATGTTTGTGGCTGCTGAAAGACCTTGGTTTGGGTTGCAGCTGAGTTGTTTTGGCCACGTTAGGGCCAAGAACAACTCTGAATTGACCTGTGGGCTTGAGCCTTGTTTCATCTTTGGTTTGGGACTGTCCTCGGTTGTCTTTGCCTCCTTCACAGGGCTGTGAAGGGATTGTGTTACTGTGGTAGGCAGTGGTTGGTCTTCGGACTGTGCTGGCTTGGCCGATTGTTGAAGGCCTGGTAAACCCAGTAGTGTTGGTTTGGCTGATTGTGTCCCTCGGCTATGTGTAAGCCTGTGTTGACCCTTATCCTTGGAGGAATCATTCCCAGCTCGGGGGTGGCAGCGCTGCTAAGAGGTTGATGAGCACGCTGGCCTACGGTTGGGTGGAACGCTGCAGCGACGTAGCTGGTTGCGGGATTCTTCATCAAAAGATAAGTGCTGCTGGTTACTTCATCTCTGCAATTTTATCTATTGTTCTATGGATTATGATGAACATGTTAAATGCTGGAAATGCATATGTGTTGCTTCCGCTATATATTGATGTCCTAGGAATTATGAATCCCTGTGTGCTAGATTATGCATCCGCTTGTATGTCTTAGCATCCCTGTTATGCATCATGTTAAGCTTTTAATTTTCAGCATTGATGGATTGTATATGTTCATAGGGCTGTTTTCCCGGTTGTATGTGGTGTTCGTCGCGTCCTCTTCGTCGGTTTAAGGGATGGGGACGTGACAGTATGGTATCAGAGCCAAGTTTACAACAGTGGGCCTCTATGGGCCAAGAAGATGCAGTGACAGAAGTAGAATTTCCTTCTGTCCAGCAGAGATCAGAATTTGAGATGGCAGCAGCAAACTTCAAAAATGGTCTAAGTGTTGAGAGGTTGAGCCACCAGCGGGAAAGGCTTCCGCCGTTGCGGAAGATTTAGGTGGAAGGACTTCCGACGTAGCGGAAGAGTTAGCGAAGTGGACTTTCGTCGTAGCAGAAGAGCTAGGGGAACGGACTTCCGTCGTCGCGGATGGCAAAGTAACTACGCACCCGACGGAAAAGTCCTCCAATTGCCGACGCCGAAAGTTAAAATTTCCCTAAGAAAAGCGCGGATCGGAAGAAATAGTTGTCTGGTGTGCCGCCGTTGTGGAAGCCAAAAGCACTAATCTTCCGCAGTGAAAAGACTACCGATGCCGCAAGAAAGTTAGAAAAATATTCTAAAGTATGGAAAGTCGTCGGCCATCAGAAGAAGAAAGTCTTGGTGCATCCACCGTTGCGGAAGACAAAAAAACTAGGCTTCCGACCAGAAAGGCCGTCGACGGCGAAAAATTTAAAATTGTTCTAAGTACCGATCAGAAGAAGTTAGTATTTGGCGTGCCGCCGTTGCGGAAGCCAAAGTCACTAGGCTTCCGATGTGAGAAGGCAGCCGACGCCGTGAGGTAGTTAAATTTTTCTAAGCGATTTGGCGCCGATCGGAAGAAGAAAGTGTTCCATGAGCCGTCGTTGTGGAAGCGAAAGCATTAAGTCTTCCGACGAGAAAGACTGCCGACGCCGATCGGAAGAAGAAAGTGTTTTGTGAGCCGCAGTTGCGGAAGCGAAAGCACTAAGTATTTCGACGAGAAAGACTGCCGACGTTGATCGAAAGAGGAAAGTGGTTCGTGAGCCGCCGTTGCGGAAGCCAAAGCGTTAAGTCTTCCGACAAGAGAGACCATCGAAACGTCAGAACAGTTAGTGGTTTTGAGAGCTGATTCTGCGGGAGATTAGTTGGAACGTGAGCCGATTCTGCAAGGGGAAATTCCAAGTTTTCAAGTGGGATTTTTCAGAAGATTTCAGGGGTTTTTTTTTAATAAAATTCTCAGTGGTTTTCAGTGGATTTTCAGGGCTGAAAATTGAGAAAGTGGCAGCAATTTCATGCGTTAGATGGCAGAAAATTCTATGTTTTGGGAAAATTAGTTAAACCCCAAATTCATAAAAGATGAATGGTGCATCGAAAATAAGGTGGCTGAAGTTAGCATTCTGGACCAAAATACAGTTGTGTGTTTTGCCTGAGATTTGGTGAAAGTCTTCACTCTTAGAAGTGGTGTGGTTTTCACATCCAAGGTCGGAATGAAGCATGCGGATAGGCGTTGGAAAGCTTATCCAGTGGGGAATAAGGGTAAGACACCAGAATCTGAGCATGAAGCAGCAACGTGCTAAACATGGCCATTGCTATCAAATGGACAAATCTGGACAATTGCATGCCCAGAGGAAATGCATGAGGATATGCATTACATGCATAGGATATTGCATGATTGCAACCCTCTGGAGAAAGGGATAAAGCAACAAGTCCAGGACAAAAGTTGGTGAGCAAAATTTTGCAATCTCTTGCAAAGGACCAACCAAATTGGTCATGACAAGGGCGTAAGTAGGACCCATGAAGGTAAGAGTTTGATTATGACAAATTCCAAGGAGTGGTAAAGGTAAGAGACCTCGTACCGTGTGGATATTTGAATATAGAAAGGTGTTATGCCTGTATATGTTGATTGAGTTTAGTAGCCCAAGGAAAGAAGTACTGATGATCTTGATTATAATAATGCATCTTATATGAGGTAGTCGTGGTTAGGCCATGGTATGGTTGAATGCATAATCAATGCAAGGTAGCGTTGAATGGACATGCATTAAGAAGATTTTATGAATCTTGTAGTTATGCATTGGATGTATGCATATGAAGGGTGTGAGTGACTAATTGCATAAGCATAGGTGCAAATGTTGTGGTGCATTGCATGAATGCATTGAGATGAGTGCAGGTGATATTATGAATGACTAATGACCGAGATGATGAATTGATGACAATTCAGGAACCATTTCAAAGTTTGTTATGAATGCAAGATAGTCATGGTCAATTGGCTACCAGAAACGCTCTATTAAAGAGCAAGGTGGTGTGAATGATATGCTTGGGAAGTAAGGAGTATCTAACCACTTCATTTAAATTACATGAATGCTGTGACTATACCTTGCAATGTTAGTATGATAATGATTGCATGAAGTAAATGAGTTTTGGTATATATTGATGTGACTAACAGCTGGAAGTATTGAATTTTATAAATTCTGAAAATGCTTTGGTGATGGTTGTAGCAATGAAAAGGTTATATGCATCCAGACTTACCAAGTGTTTTGTCACATACCCCAATTTTGTAAAATTATGTAATTTGTTTTATTATTTTCTGAAACATTATGTTAAACTTAATCCTAAGTAGGGATTGATGACTCAGCAGAGTCAATAGTTATGGAATGTAATTGAGAATATTTTATTAATAATAAATAAATTATGGAGACAACAGCATGGGAGAGCTGTTAAAAGAGGTTACTGGTCAAACTGGGTGTTGGAACTAGGTGGAGAGGCAAAGGACAAGTGGCAACATCCTCAAGCACTTCCTAAGTTGCAGGTGGCAACTTCCCTATATTTGGGGTCATGATTCCCCAAGAAAGTGGAATGTGGGCAGGTGGCTCATTAAATGACAGTTATCCCAATTAAGACCTAGGCAATCTTTAAAAGTACTCAATGAAGAGAGATGAGGCTGCTCAGTTTTTAGTCCAGGAAGAATTCATTCAGCTGAATGTGATTCAGGAGTTTCATTTGAGGAAAAGGGAAGATAGAAGGAAGTGATTTTGAGTGAATGTTTGCAGGAACTTGATGCTTATTACAGCTAGTTGAGCTGTGGGAACTGTCTCAAATTCTGAGTTAATACAGAGTTGAAAGACTGTATTTGTTTTGCTGCACCTAGTTCCAATCCAGGAAG
>LPNX010276870.1:8962-26461 GCA_001517045.1 Pseudotsuga menziesii
GAGTTATTAGGTGTTAGGAGTGAGACAAAGATGTTAGCGGGTTATGTGTGTGTGAGAGAGAGAGAGAGAGGAAGGGAGGTGTTAAGGGTTTGTGGGGTGGGAACTAAGTTCTTAGAGATAAAATAATAGGGGGTGTTTAAGAGTTATAGGTAGGGAGAAAGGGTTCGGGGTTTCGGGGGGGGATTTAGGTGTTAGTGTTAGGGGGTACATAGTTTCTTTGTGTGTGTGTGTGTTTGTGTGTGTGTGTGTTTGTGGGAGAGAGAGAGGGAATGAATGGGTCAGTGGTGGGTCAGGGAAAGAGAATGGGGGGGTTATAGGTAGGGAGAGGGGGAGGGGGGGGTATTAAGAGTTAGGGGAAGAAGGGGGTGGGTGGGGACATAAAATAATAAAAGTATTGTTATAATTTGAAAAGTAATAAAATATAAAGTTATAGGCTTACACAATGCGCACACATTATAGTCTTACAAAATGCATGCATGTTTTGCATTAATATAATGTGCACACATTTATCTTTGATGGGAACACAAATTTGAATTTAAACAAAACGTGAGTGCATTTAATGCCACTATGGTCAAGCCTCCACCCATGCTGGCATGGAATTATTATGACTATGTGTATGCTTTAGACTTTGCTTCGGATTCATCATTCCTATGTGTTGGAGTGTGATAAACCATGGCTAATTGAGCATTACATCTAGATTTTCAATATGCCTCGGTTCATCTGTTGGTTATCGTATGTTGCACACCTTCATTTTTTATGAAATTTTAGAAACACATATGGTTTTTTTTTGTAGATTCCAAATATGTAATTTTTAACAAGAATATCTATTTTTTTTCAATTTTTTTCTTATTTATCTTGTGGCATCACTCCTCAACTCAAAAAACACATTGTTAGTGTTTCTTCCATAACACTTTTGTTTCTCAACCATTTTGAAAAAAAATGTATAATGCACTAAAGAACATCGATCTCTACATGCTATTAAAAAACCGTTTCCAAATAATTGTATTAATACATTCAAATGCCGCACCCACAATTGACATACTGTTTTCAAGGTTTGATCACTTAGGTAATTAAAAAATATTATTTTTTTTTGGAAAATTAGTTTTAACTAGTACTATCTGTTCTCTACATGTCTACTAGCTTTTGTTAGTTGATTCCGTCATTTAGGTACTCAAAGGTTGTACCCACAAAAACATATACGTTATAATTTGTCGAAAAAATATAAATTTCTTGTTAAAAAATATCTAACTTTAGATAGTTAAGAAAATTTTCAATAGAAACAAATTATATATTTGGAAACTTCATTCAATTTCCTACATTTCATTTTTTTTGCTCATATAAAGATTCATTGTGTAAGTGTCCCAAAACATCCATGTCAGTTGGTGGATGCCCGTTTTTTCGGTTTTCCATTTCATCTAACGTGTCAAAAGAGACCCTCACTAGCTTGCACACACATGTATGCAATTTAGTTTAGAGAAATATTAAATGAAGTTTACAAATTACTTGAACCTAGAGAAATAATCAAAAGGAAGTGAACAACAAATATCGCTATAAACAATATATAACATGGATAAGGAACACCAAAAGGCATGCTTCTCAAAATAAACATGATGATTTTCTCTAAGAACACAACCAAAATAAATGTCATTGCTACAAGAAGAAAGAACATGACCAATCATGTTATGCTTATATTGTTATTGCAATGGGAAATAGTTTGGATTCCTAAATTGCTCATGTTGGAGTTTTTTCATATAATCATTATAATAAATCAAAGGTGTTGTTAGAGGTGATCATTAAAATTTGTACAATTTGATAATATCATCAACAATTCTTGTTTCTAGGATGAGCCTAAAATTTGTAAATGTTTGATTACAACTTGGTTAGGTGAAAATGTATTTTTTACTACCTCTTCATTAATTTATTTGATATACTAATATGGCGTTGCGAGAAACACTTGGAACAAAATACATTGTTAAAATGACTATGATCTAACTGAAAAATTCAAAATCCTAAACACTGAGAGATATATTATCACCAACAATATGTGTCTGATGTCATGTTCATTAAAATCATAAAATATAATTTTCTCCTTAGGCATATGATAATATCCTCTGGAATTAATAAGTTAGTCATTATAAAAACAAGTAAATTGTGCATTAAAATAAAAAATAATAATATAAAATGTATGTCCCTTAGAGAATAATAATTGAAAGGAGGATCAAAATTGATATTATTCTTCTTACACTGCTTCTAAGAAATTTGTCTTGTTGAAACATTTATATGTAATATGATTATCTTTCCCACAAAAAAATAAATTTTGCTTATTATGATTTCCTCTATAGTATGATTTCCTCTTGATTTAGTTCATTTATCATCCATTGGGAGTAGAAGAGAAGTCATATGGTTTGGGAGACTTGTGTTCTTTGGTGTTGTCAATTTTTTTTTTAATATGTTTGGAGCCTTACTTTTATTGTGCTACTAATACTTTATTACATTTATTTAGAGTTCTTATCAATCCAAAGTGCAATATCTTATCTTTCACTCTAATAACATAATATCAAAATTCTTTAATAGAGAAAATTTTGTAAGTAGCCTCTTGACTAATATGTTATTCTCAAAGAATATATATAAATAAAATAAGTCATTCCAAGATTAATAAGTAGAATCTATAATATGGTTATGGTGTTTCTTCTCTATATTAATAAATTCCACAATAAAAATTCTTTAAAAATAAGTATAAAACATTTAATAGAAGATATATCATTACATTTTAAAGAAATTAATTGATTTCCAAGTTTTGGCTTTCAATCTCATTATATTTACAAAGTATAGTTTCTATATTTTCCCAAGCCCTTATGGAAAATCTATAAATCATTAAAAATTAACATTCATACTATTCATAATGTTATATACCCCATCTAACATTTATACTATTCCTAATGTTATATATCCTATCTATTGTCAAATTTAATTTTTTAAATTCAAAATACCCTCCTAAAGTCTCTTATTTCATTGTAAGTCCCTTCTCTTGAAACCATTTGTTTTGCATACAAACAATTTCATACATTGTCACATACAAACTAATTAAATATGTCCAAAATTGTAAGTCCCTTCTCTTGAAACCATTTGTTTTGCATACAAACAATTTCATACATTGTCACATACAAACTAATTAAATATGTCCAAAATATTTTTGGCTCTCTTTATGTTTACGTTAGATCTACTTACAATTTTAGATCTACTTGCAATAAAAGCTCTTATTTTTACATGCAAACAATTTTATATATCATTTTATAAAAGTAAAAATAATTTTTTTATTTAGAAAATTTAAAATACAAATTAAAATAATAATAATTTAATTTAAATAATACAAGCGAGACTTAAAAATACATAAGAATACAAAATTATATATGGATGAGAATTTTTTATCTTAAGTCAAATACATAATCAGGAAGTTTGGTATGGCATGAAACATGATTCAATCTTTAGTAAAAGCTTTGATAATATGTTTGAAAAACATGGTATATTCATATAAGGCAACACTTTGAGGAATCTATTTATTAAAAAAACTCAAAGATCACAATACACTTAAGTTTGGTATGGCATGAAACATTATTCAATGTAAAAGCTTCGATGGTATGTTTGAAAAACATGGTATATCATATAAGGCAACACTTTTGAGGAATCTTCTTATACAAAGAACTCAAAGATCACAATACACCTATATATATATATATGGTTAAAACCTTAGAGTGCATAACTTTAATCAATAAAATTATTTGAGACATGATAAAGAAGATTTTTAGAGAATGAATATCTATTTTCTTTAAATAAGATCATAAATCATTGTTCCTTTAAATTATTAATCATTTTTACAAATGGTTTATTAAAAAAAAAAATTGTTTAACAATTTATTTAAAAACATACTTATAAACTTGAAATTAATTATTAAAATTAAAAATAATTAAAGTACATTCAAAAAATAATTAAATCATCTAACTCTCAACTATTTAAATATCATCCTTTGGCATTTTCAAGCCTAAATATATTTTAAACTTATATCCATCTATGAAATACAAGACCCAAAAGAAAACACAGATCTATTAGTGAAATATAAATATTTTTAATATAAAATCATAATTTTAATACTATTCAAACCTAAAACTGATAGCGCTGTGACATTATTCAAATTTAAAATTATAGTCAAAGCCAAAGCTCCCTGCAATACCACATTATGATCATGACTAAAGAGACGGGGGGAATAAACAGCCCACTGCCCTTGTTTCTCGAATTGTCGTTCCCATGTTGTTAATGTTCTTTAAAGTCAAATATAGGACGCATGTTTTCATACTTTTCTTTGTAGAAAAGTAAAATTTGCCTTCCCATATAAATGTTCTTTAAAGTCAATATACCACGCATGTTTTTATACCTTTTTTTGTTTTTATACCTTTCTTTCTTTGTTGATACCTTCAGTTTCCAACGATGGTCATGCATCTTACAGAATATTTGCGCTCCTCAACGTAAGTGAGGATGTGCCATTGTATCTTTCATGAGCGTCATATCTGCGGTAAGGAAAGTTCCGCAATCCTGCCATCCTTCTAATACAGCGACTAATTTTCCAATAGGAGGAGGGCAATGCACTACCCTGGAAAAGTTCAGGAAGATTTGGAATAATATAGTGTGGACCGCTGAAATTCCTTGAAATGGTCAAAGTTGAGCATCTAGAATATTTAGGTGGACTTGGAGAGAAAGTCTAAATTCTCACACATCACATGTCTAAATTCATTTATTGTGATCTAAATTCTCACACAACACCATATGAGCGACAGTTAGATCATTATAGTCTTATACCTAATTAGATCTTTAATTATAGTCTATGACCTAATACCTAATACCTAATTATAGTCTAATACCTAATTAGATCTTTAATTATAGTCTATGACCTAATGATTACTCTCCATGACGTAAGAGAAATGCGAACTTCTTGAACATGTTTTGATAAGAACTGAACATGTGTACTGGTGCTACTCCCGTGTACATCGGTTGTGTGTGGGTCGAACAGTTCCTTTTGAAATTTCAAAGCAAGAAGCAATGGAAGCTTGCAAGCCCAGATTGCGTGTTAGTCATGGCAAAAGTAAAAATTGTGTAGACCAACCCGTTTTTGGTTTTTCTTTCATACACAAGTCCCATAATGCTATAAGAGAAACTGTCATTTAACTTAATTGTCTAAACACTCTGCGTCTCTTAAAATAATTTCGTAACATTTCGTTGCTTCTTGAAATCAGCTATAGTGTTTATTTTGAAACAAATGATACATTAAATTTAATTATTCAATTAAATTTACGTGTGAATATGTATTACATAGGGTTCAAATATCAGGATGGTTGCGAAAGGACGCGATGAAAGAACAACTACAAGGGTCTATAGACCATTATGTGTGTCTTTCTATTTGTTTCCATTGATATAGATGTCAATGGTTTGCCAACGTTTCTTGTCACATACCTTTTCATTATGGAGACCACGAGGTAATCAATTCTACATATACATTTTCATCCATGATACCAATTCCCAGTTTTGAATCATAGAATTGATTTTGATTCGTAAAATTATTATATTAGTAACAATTATATAAATATGTTGCAATAAGAGAAGGGACAGAGAAAGTGATAAAGCGAGGAATAGAGAGGGAGGTAAATAAAAAGTGGATAGAAAGGAAGCGATAAAGGGAGTTTTTGAGAGACAATGAGTTTGTAATGAAATAAATTAGTTAAAGTTTTTGGTTAAGGTTGTTTTGGATTAAAGATATTGGTCTATGGTGATAATACCATAGTCGTGACCCTTGCACATGGTTTTTGATGTTTTTATAACATGGTTTGAACCATATCTTTGCGGGGAGATACAAGGGTGCCAACACATGCAAATAAGTTTTTAACTAGGAAATTAAATCTTCCTTCGCTGTGAGTTAACAATGCAGCCATGTGCTTTCAATGAAAAGCATGCAAGGTGGTTTAAGAGGGTTCTCATCCATCCACCTATTATGATCTCCTATGATGGTATTGGTAAGGTTTTAATGTGGTTTTACTCTGTTTGAGGGTTTCATTTTCACTTTAGTTTGGTCTATATATGTTCTCATAATAGAACTCGGCCATTTCATGGCTGCTTCGATGTATCCATCTCGTATCTTGCATAGTCCGTTAATGAATGTTTATTCCTTGTTTCTCAGTTTTCGTGAAGGTTTTTATTAGTGTTCAGGCCACTAATATGGCCTTGGCCTATCTGGTTCGTCGTGGGAGGAAGAAGAAAAAACATTCGTTAAGATTTCCAAGACATTAACTAAGTAAGGAAACTTCTAAGGTCGGTTTCACTTAGTTTAAAAGTTTTGTTTCTAAGATAATGGCATATGCAATTATCTCACTTAGGGTTCTCTTTTGTTGCAGGAAAAGGAGCGATAAGCGCATCGAGGAGGATTCGATCCGTGACTCTCTCTGCATTTGTATAAGGTAACAATTCGATTGATAGTTTATGTGCATGTTTGAAATCAAATTCATAAAAAATGACTCTAACCCTATTCCTTCAATGTGCACGTGAAGTTTTGGATTCCTATAGAATCTTTCAACAAAATCTAGCTTCCAAGTCCCAAACTTGCATTCATTGTTATATTTTCAATGGTTATACAAGATACAAAACATTTAGCATCATAATGTCATATCCATAAGCAAAGGATCACTCAAAGAAAGACAAATACAACAACACAAGAGAACACAAAGATTTTCCTTGGGGAAACCACAAGGGAGAAAACCCCGCAAAACTTCCTCCATATAGAATTCGACCAAGTACAGTGTAAAACCCCAGCAACAAGAATATCTTCTCATATTCCATAGTACACGCTTCCTCTCTCTCGCTCTAGAGCAATAATTGACTGTAATATGTGTGTAAATAAAGGGGGTTACCTCCCTATTTACATTCTTCATTTGAATTGAGCTATAACCTAACAGGGCCAACTTATCTAACTAGCTGGGACTACTTTCCTATCAAGAAACCAAAAATAAAATTTATTATATTGACACTTGGATACTATTGACACGACATACATTGAGAGGTTTACATTAATTCTTTCAATGACTCTTACAAGAACAAACGCATCTCCTGAAGGAGGGACACAATCAATACATATGGAATATCTTTCGAAGTTACAATACTTTAACACTTCTTCTTAACTAGGAAGGTATCCAACCATAGTAGCAACTTCTACCACAATTGTAAAACTGACTGATGAATCTCTATATGTCATACGAATTTTTGGAACATCATCATACATCTTCATCATCGATCTCAGTTGGATCCTCTTATGCAATCTCAGTATGTAACTACTGAATCATCTTATGTGCATGTTTAATAATCTTCTATCAGTATATAAATACTCAATCATCTTCTAATAATATTTTGTAGTATTAGTATGTGGACACATAATCATTTTAATCATCTTCTAGATCATCTTCTATTGCATAAATATGTGAATGTTGAATCATATTTTGAACCTTCTTCTGTAACATTAGTATGTGAACACTAAATCTTCTTCTGCTACATCAATATGTGAATACTAAATCTTCTTCTTGAACATCAGTATGTGAATACTCAAACATCATCTACAACATCAATATGTAAATACTTAAACATCATCATCTCCATCATCGGTATGTAAATTATTAAACATCATCACTTGCATCCTCGGTATGTGAATACTGAAACAACAACACCATTATCATGTTAGTGCTAAAGAAACATCATCAATAAATGTTATTTCATCATCTGCATTATCAATATAGATATGATGGAACATCACCATCATCATCATGAACATAAAAATGTTGAAACTACATCATCATCATCAACAAAAAGTGTTGTGACTTGAACCACATCAACATTAACAACACAGGGTGTTGGGACCACAATCATATCAGCATCATCAACACAAGGTGTTGGGACCACAACAAAATCATCAGCATCAACTTACAAATGTTGAAGCAACATCATCATCAATATCTATATAGAAATACTAAAATTACCTCACTATCATCAATATAGAAATACTGAAACTATCTTACTAACATCAGTATAGAAATGATGAAACTACCTCATCATCATCAATATAGATATACTAAAACTCCCTCATCGTCATCAGTATAGAAATATTGAAACTGTCTTATGAAAATCGGTATAGAAATATTGAACCTACCACATCAACATCATTATGAAATTAATAAACTTGCCACATCAGCATCAATATGAAAATATTGAGCTTTCCAAATCAATATCAGTATGAAAATATTGAACTTAACACATTAATATCAGTATGAAAAATACCAAACTTGCGACATCAACATTAGTATGAAAACAATGATATTTCCACATCAATATCAATATGAAAATATTGAACTTGCCACATCAACATCAGTATGAAAATATTGTGCTTCCCACATCAATATCAATATGAAATTACCGAATCTATCATATTAGTATGGGAATACTGAAAAATATATCAACAATCATCTCAACAACATTAGTATGAAAATAATGATACTGCTACATCAGTATAGGAATACTGAATCTATCTCAACAATCATCATTATAAAAATACCGAATCAATCATCTCAGCAATCATCAGTGTCACAATACTAAAGAGAACATCTCAACAATCATCAGTATAACAATATTGAAACCACATGCAACAACATATTGTATGACTTACTCACCCTTCTCGGCCGACAATCCTAGCCATACAAATTGATCTTCTTGGAGACCAAACAAGCCTTGTCTAGCTTATTATCCTTTTTGGACAAACAATCCTAGCCAAACATACTAACCACTTATTTCCCTCTAACTATCTCGGAGCATCATCACAGTGAGTTCTCTCGTAGATTCATCCGGTCATTTTGTCTAACTAAACATATGGATCTTCCTAGGGACCAACAAGCCTTGTATTGGATTACACACTCATTTGGGTTAAACTAATCTATCCAGACATACTAATCCCCCTAGGATCAACATACCTCGTTTGACTTATAAACCCTTTCGGGCCACATAAGCCTAGATAGACTTACCCCACTCTAGACTAAGCTACTACCACTGCATCCTTCTTCCATGTACCGACACTCCCTTTTTCGAGAGAGTTCCTTTCAGACTCCACCAATATTGTCTTGAAAGTATTCAAACTTTACATGAGATAGAGGCTTAGTCAACACATCTGCTACTTGTTCCTCTATAGGAACATACTTGACATTTACAACTCCCTTCTACAACTTGTTCTTTAACATTATCTTCTTGTACATTTGTAGCTGCATCGTACATTCAAAACTTTCATCATTCTTCTTTTGTGCATTTTTAATTGCATCACTCTTCGCTTGTACATATGCAATGGCATCGTACATTCACAACTTGCATCATTATTATCCACAACTGTATTGTACATCTACAACTTCATCATTTATTCTCTTGTAGGTGATTGCATACAATCCTTCCTACAAGTCAAGTACAGTTGTATTATTAGAAACATTCCATAACATATTCATAATGACAAATTCTCATACATAAAGATATATGTCATATAATGACGCAACTATTTCTGCTAATGCAACAATCATCTATATATCGTATACATGCGGTAACTTTCTATGTGCCTTCCATCTTGCCAAGACATTATTTCATAAGTAGGAATGAAATGTTTTATAACAAAATAAGCCACTTACCCATCACCTACATATTAGTAGTAAACTACAAATATTCTAATCTACATAATACATTTCCTGAATCTAGAAACATATCTATGTATACATATTGAAAAACTAGATATATAGAAAATGACAATTCAAATACTTATCTTTGTTTTTTTGGTTGACTCCATCTTGATATATGTCTTCTTGAATTGGGGGAGTCTCTGCCAATTTGTTCAACTTCATCGTCTGATTCTGAGGACATGTTCCTATCTTTCTCATGATTGGAAATACTTAGGAAGTCTTCTTACAACACAGATCACATAGAACTGTCTCTGTGTGTCTTACCAATGCATCCCTTCTTATCCAATGATGAAATGGACAAGATTATAATCTTCATCTTCATTGGTATAATTCTTCTGGATTTCATCATACCTATAATCCCTAGAATCATCTCAATATTCTCAAACTTTGAGATATACTATAGTCACTCCCTCTGAGGTGGAGCACCATACTAGCATCAAGGAGGAGTCGATCCCTGGCCCTCTCTGCATTTGTATAAGGTAATAATTCAATTGATAGTTTATGTGCATGTTTGAAATCAACTTCATAAAAAATGACTCTAACCCTATTCCTTCAATGTGCAGGTGAAGTTTTGGATTCCTATAGAATCTTTCAACAAAATCTAGCTTCCAAGTCCCACCCTTGCATTCGTTGTTATATTTTTAATGGTTATACAAGATATACAAAATTTAGCATCATAATATCATAGCCATAAGCAAAGGATCACTGAAAGAAAGACAAATACAACAACACAAGAAAACACAAAGATTTTCCTTGGGGAAACCATAAGGGAGAAAACCCCGCAAAACTTCCTTCGTATAGAATTCAACGAAGTACAGTGTAAAACTCTAGCAACAAGAATATATTCTCATATTCCACAGTAGACTCTTCCTCTCTCTCTCTCTAGAGCAATACTTGACTGTAAGATGTGTGTAAATGAAGGGGGGTACCTCCCTATTTACATTCTTCATTTGAATTGAGCTATAACCTAACAGGGACAACTTATCTAACTGACTGGGACTACTTTCCTATCAAGAAACCAAAAATTACATTTATTATATTGACACTTGGATACTATTGACCCAACATACATTGAGAGGTTTACATTAATTCTTTCAATGACTCTTACAAGAACAAACGCATCTCCTGAAGGAGGGACACAATCAATACATATGGAATATATTTCGAAATTACATTACTTTAACACTTCTTCTTAACTAGGAAGGTATCCAACCATGGTAGAAACTTCTACCACAATTGTAAAACTGACTGATGAATCTCTATGTCATAGGAATTTTTGGAACATCATCATACATCTTCATCATCGATCTTAGTTGGATCATCTTATGCAATCTCAGTATGTAACTACTGAATCATCTTATGTGCATGCTTAATAATCTTCTATCAGTATATAAATACTCAATCATATTCTAAATAATATTTTGTAGTATCAGTATGTGGACACATAATCATTTTAATCATCTTCTATAGCATAAATATGTGAATGTTGAATCATATTCTGAACCTTCTTTTGTAACATTAGTATGTGAATACTGAATCTTCTTCTTCTACATCAGTATGTGAATATAGAATATTCTTCTTGAACATTAGTATGCAAATACTCAAACATCATCTACAACATTAGTATGTAAATACTTAAACATCGGCATCTCCATCATCGGTATGTAAATTCTGAAACATCATCATCTGCATCCTCAGTATGTGAATTCAGAAACAACAACACCATTAGCATGTTAGTGCTAAAGAAACATCATCAATAAATGTTATTTCATCATCTGCATTATCAACATAGAGATGATGGAACATCACCATCATCATCATGAACATAAAAATGTTGAAACTACATCATCATCATCAACAAAAAGTGTTGTGACTTGAACCATATCAACATTAACAACACAAGGTGTTGGGACCACAACAAAATCATCAGCATCAACATACAAATGTTGAAGCAACATCATCATCAATATCTGTATAGAAATACTAAAATTACCTCACTATCATCAATATAGAAATATTGAAACTATCTTACTAACATTAGTATAGAAATGCTAAAACTACCTCATCATCATCAATATAGAAATACTAAAACTACCTCATCATCATCAGTATAGAAATATTGAAACTGTCTTATCAAAATCGGTATAGAAATATTGAACCTACCACATCAACATTATTATGAAGTTACTAAACTTGCCACATCAGCATCAATATGAAAATACTGAGCTTTCCAAATCAATATCAGTATGAAAATACTGAACTTAACCCATCAATATCAGTATGAATAATACCAAACTTGCCACATCAACATTAGTATGAAAACAATGATCTTTCCACATCAATATCAGTATGAAAATGTTGAACTTACAACATCAACATCAGTATGAAAATACTATGCTTTCCACAACAATATCAATATGAAATTACTGAATCTGTCATGTCAGTATGGGAATACTGAAAATATATCAAAAATCATCTCAACAACATTAGTATGAAAATAATGATACTACTACATCAGTATCGGAATACTGAATCTATCTCAACAATCATCATTATAACAATACTGAATCAATCATCTCAGTAATCATCAGTGTCACAATACTGAAGAAAACATCTCAACAATCATCAGTATAACAACACTGCAACCACTTACAACAACATCTTGTATGACTTACTCACCGTTCTAGGCCGACAATCCCAGTCATACAAATTGATCTTCCTGGAGACCAAACAAGCCTTGTCTGGCTTACTAACCCTTTTGGACAAACAATCCTAGCCAGACATATGTTATAGCGGATTTCACCACACTAGGTGAATCACACATTGTATGGCCTTCCCCTATCCCGCTGCAGACTCATTACTCCCTATGGACCATTTATTGTCTTTTGATGTATCATTGACCATCCCTAAAAACATTAGAAAAATTATATACGCGGCCTTTTTCTCCGATAACCGCGTACATACGCGGATATTCTCTCTATAGTCGCGTACATCGGGATGTGTGCATAATCCAAAACTGTTGGACCGTTCCTTGATTTGGATCCGACTCATATGACTCCTGGCCTTCCATATGCCTTGAGATTGCACGGATTCAACCTTTCAGTATCACTTTTAAAAGCTATATAAGGAACCATTGAGACATTGAAAGCATAAAAGAGAATTGAGAGTACCGAAACTATAGTCCATTGTTGCCAAAACTATACTTGAGTCTACATCCCTTTGTCCCTTTGGAGCACTGTTGTGTTCTTCCCAAGCTTTCCTTTGTTAGTGAGCTTGCTATCGGAGTGATGGAGGATTGAGGTGGTGGAGGCCCAAGTGGGGGATTCAGTTTCTCCAGTTTGCAGACGTGCCGTCAGAGGTTGTCACTTGTAATCTCTGATTCATATTAATAGAAATATATTTTCCTGTCTAGTAATGTGTATTTGAATGAATGTTGCATCCATTGGAATATGTCAAATGCTTATACATTATTGATTATATATGCTAGAATAGATCTAACACCATGAAATATAGTATGCTTGTATTGTTTACTTGTTGTTGAGGATGTGCTATAACAATTCAAGCTGAAGATTGGAAAGCTCAACGGGGATCTACTTCAGCCATCCGGAATAAGGTACGAGGTTCGATCCTTTAGTGTTAGATGTTTTTATTTCTATTGCATATTGGGAAAGATTGATTTCTGGAGTCTAGCTGTCTGTTGTGGTACCCCAAGCCATAGGAATTTCTCTTCGTAACAGAATTGGTGACTAGACTTGATCTATGCTCAGTCTGGTTTGTTATATGAGATTATACCTAATGCCCCTCGTTCTAGTTTCGATCCCAAGGTCAAACCTGGACCACATGCCGATGGCATTGTGGGTAGTGCAAGTAAGAAACCTGCAGGTTCGGCTGTGAAACAAGTTTCTCAATTGTCAATCAACCAATCTGCCTCGGGACAAGCTACGGCTTCGTCTCAACCCACCCAAACGGTGAATGTACTTGCTATGCAATCGTCCGACCAGAAAGGTAACCAGCAACCTGGACGGAATAGAAAAAAGGGTAAAAACAATAATAAGAAGGGTGGGAATAAAAATGAGAATGCCAACAACAATGACAAGAACAATAAAAATGCTGGGGGGGACAAGCAGAATAAGCGTAAGGTTAAGTTTCCTTGCAAGCTTTGTAAGGACGATCACCTCACTTACTTGTACCCTAGGATGGATGAAGCTTCGAAGTTCATAGCACAGGGCCCAGCTGTGTTAACGAACCCTTTACCGCATAACCAAAATATGAACTCGAAGTCCCATGATCAATCTAGTGATGAAAATCCACCTGAAACTAGTGGTCGTGGGTGCATTAATATGGTCCGTGCCGCAAAATTTGTGACGTGTGCGAAAGATTATTCTTCGTCACAACCCAACCCAGGCAAAGAACCTGATCCACCGGGAACCCCTTTGCGTATTGAGAAACCTGCGGATAAACCTGAGAGAAATTCTGTTACGGAGATAAATTCCTATGGCTTGGGGTACCACAACAGACAGCTAGACTCCAGAAATCAATCTTTCCCAATATGCAATAGAAATAAAAACATCTAACACTAAAGGATCGAACCTCGTACCTTATTCCGGACGGCTGAAGTAGATCCCCGTTGAGCTTTCCAATCTTCAGCTTGAATTGTTATAGCACGTCCTCAACAACAAGTAAACAATACAAGCATACTATATTTCATGGTGTTAGATCTATTCTAGCATATATAATCAATAATGTATAAGCATTTGACATATTCCAATGGATGCAACATTCATTCAAATACACATTACTGGACAGGAAAAGATATTTCTATTAATATGAATCAGAGATTACAAGTGACAACCTCTGACGGCATGTCTGCGAACCGGAGAAACTGAATCCCCCACTTGGGCCTCCACCACCTCAATCCTCCATCACTCTGATAGCAAGCTCACTAACAAAGGAAAGCTTGGGAAGAACACAATAGTGCTCCAAAGGGACAAAGGGATGCAGACTGAAGTATAGTTCTGGCAACAATGGACTATAGTTTTGGTACTCTCAATTCTCTCTTATGCTTTCAATGTCTCAATGGTTCCTTATATAGCTTTTTAAAGTGATACTGAAAGGTTGAATCCGTGCGATCTCAAGGCATATGGAAGGCCAGGAGTCATATGAGTCAGATCCAAGTCAAGGAATGGTCCAACAGTTTTGGATTATGCACACATCCTGATGTACGCGACTATAGAGGGAATATCCGCGTATGTACACGGTTATCGGGGGAAAGGCCGCGTATATCATTTTTCTAATGTTTTTAGGGATGGTCAATGATACATCAAAAGACAATAAATGGTCCATAGGGAATAATGAGTCTGCAGCGCGATAGGGGAAGGCCATACAATGTGTGATTCACCTAGTGTGGTGAAATCCGCTATAAAAACATACTAACCACTTATTTCCCTCTAACTATCTCGGAGCATCATCACAGTGAGTTCTCTCGTAGATTCATCTGGTCATTTTGTCTAACTAAACATATGGATCTTCCTAGGGACCAACAAGCCTTGTCTTGGATTACACACTCATTTGGGTTAAACTATTCTATCCAGACAGACTTACCCTACTCTAGACTGAGCTACTACCACTTTATCCTTCTTCCATGTACCGACACACCCTCTTTCGAGAGAGGTTCTTTCAGACTACACCAATATTGTCTCGAAAGTATTCAACCATTACATGAGACAGAGGCTTAGTCAACACATCTGCTACTTGTTCCTTTATAGAAACATACTTGACATTTACAACTCCCTTCTACAACTTGTTCTTTAACATTATCTTCTTGTACATTTGTAGCTGCATCGTACATTTAAAACTTTCATCATTCTTATTTTGTGCATTTGTAATTGCATCACTCTTCTCTTGTACATATGCAACAACATCGTAGATTCACAACTTGCTGCCCTTCTTCTTTTGTGCATCCATAACTGCATCATTATTATCCACAACTGTATTGTACATCTACAACTTCATCATTTATTCTCTTGTAGGTGATTGCATACAATACTTCCTACAAGTCAAGTACAGTTGTATTATTAGAAACATTCCATAACATATTCATAATGACAAATTCTCATACATAAAGATATAAATCATATAATCATGCAACTATTTCTGTGAATGCAACAATCATTTATATATCATATACATGTGGTAACTTTCTATATGCCTTCCATCTTGCCAAGACATTATTTCATAAGTAGCAATGGAATGTTTTATAACAAAATAAGCCACTTACCCATCACCTACATATTAGTAGTAAACTACAAATATTCTAATCTACATAATACATTTCTTGAATCTATAAACATATCTATGTATACATATTGAAAAACTAGATATATAGAAAATGACAATTCAAATACTTATCTTTGTTTTTTTGGTAGACTCCATCTTGATATATGTCTTCTTGAATTGGTGGAGTCTCTACCAATTTGTTCAACTTCATCATCTGATTCTGAGGACATGTTCCTATATTTCTAATGATTGGAAATACTTAGAAAGTCTTCTTACAACACAGATCACATAGAACTGTGTCTGCGTGTCTTACCAGTGCATCCCTTCTTATCCAATGATGAAATGGACAAGATTATAATCTTCATCTTCATTGGCATAATTCTTCTGTATTTCATCATACCTATAATCCCCAGAATCATCTCAATATTATCAAACTTTGAGATATACTGTAGTCACTCCCTCTAAGGTGGAGCACCATACTCCCTCTCCATCTGTATTAGTAAATTAAAGTGACAGGTATCCTCCTCTTCTACTAGTCGTCTATGTATCCATCTATGTCGCCTATCGAGGTCACTAGATATCAAGATCCTTCATATTTAACTTTGTTTCAAGTTTTCTCTTGTACCCATCTATGATATTCGCGTGGTTTATATAATTCTATATTCAACCTTGTAGTAAAGGTTGGGATATACATCACTTTAGTTGATCCTCAAGCTCCTCATATAACTGTATGTTCTATCCCACAGGTTCCTACTGAGCTTGTACAAATCCTTCTATGCATAGGTGGTTCTCTGTAGAGAGTCTCGAACCATATAGGTTTCTCAATTTGTTATTATACTTCAAATATCTAGTGTAATATATACTAATGAAGAGGTGTTTCTAGACCCTAGAGAAGTTTCTTCTCATAATAAACTCCCTCTTTCTGATAGAAGCCATGAACCTTGCTTCATATCTTTTGATACTTTGACCTATAGTATACTTGATCTTTTATATCTACTTGGAAGACTTCATAAAACTTTCCTTCATGTTTTGAACTCATATCCAAACATCATTCTGTGTGATCAAACGGTTCTTCTAGATCATATCATCCTTACATTTTTCCTTCTTGGGACATTCTTTCGCAAAGTGTTATATCTCATCACAATTAAACTATTTAGTTTTGAGATGTCCTTCTATTCTTGGTGGGAATGTTATTCCTTCTTGTTCTTTCTTTGCTTGGCACGAGTTGTTAGGGATTAATTGTCATCCCTTCTTCTTTTTCAATCAATCAATATTATTCTTATGTGCATTCCTCCATATGTGATATTCCTACTAGAGAAACTCTAAGGATGTGTGTGTGAGAGAGAGAGAGGGAGAGAGATAGAGATTGGAGGGGGGGTCTTAGTGGTAGGGGGTGACCTGGGGGTTAGAGGTAGTTGGAATGGTTGGG
>LPNX010276895.1:0-16442 GCA_001517045.1 Pseudotsuga menziesii
CAAATAAGAGGTTACAACTGTCAACAATCATGTTGCTCTCCTTGTTGTTATTAAATCTCTCTCGAGAAGTAACTCTCAGCTGCTGAAACACTATGGTATATTTTTTTATACTTATTGAACCCTTTCAAAATGAAATAGGGATATATACTTTCTCAATCAACAAGCATTTTTCTAAATAATCCAATGAAATACATGCTTAAATCCAAGAAGAAAGCACAAGCTTACAAGAATCAGGTTGACTCAAAAAGGCCAATCGTATTACTTACCATGCTGACTTATGTAATTATTTTAGATCCTATGACCAGAATTATATACCAATCCAAATACATGCATGGAATTATATCGAGTTACCATGCATCCAATGAGTAATTTTTATAACTAATCTATTGTCTAGATTTAAACAAGAAATCAATACAACATTTTTTTTACCTTTTCGGCATTGATCAAATATGGACTCCTTTCCATGGACCTAATATTTACATGAGAAATCAATATAACCAAAGTTATACCTACTCAACATCCATTTAAGGAAAACCCTACCTGCTACTCATCTAGAGCTAAAAAGAAAAACAAAGTCTCACTTAATAACATCGATTCGTCAATTCGATTTCTGCCACAGCTCCAAAGATCTAAAATAGAAAGCAACTCAGTGATATGATGGTCAAGGAAGGGGGATCTATAACAGGTTCAAATAATGACTTAGAGAATGTGTCGAACATGCTAACGATAACATACTGGGGATCTCGTTAATTTGAAAAATTGAAACATTAAAAGGCATGGTTAAATCATAGGAAAAACAAGTTTTCCAAACAATAAGGAGGGGGCGCCCTTCAACACACTTACCTTATGACCTAGACGGTGGATGTTAGAGTTACCTTACGACCAATAATTTTTGTTTAGACTAGTTTTCTGCATGGATTTCTAAGTTGCGGGTTTGACGTGGTATGAAGTTGGAACCTTGTGTTGTTTTATTGCCGTAAGTTAGAAAAAAATCAGGTATACTAGAATAGCTGCAACTTTATTAAAATACACCCATCTAAAAACCCCAATGTTCCCATATTGGGTGATAATTGTGGGAGAGAAATGTTCCCAAAATTTTATGCATTTTTATGAGCATAGCTCCAATGGACATTATGGAGGTGCATGGCCCTTAACGACAATTTAGTTTTATTTGATTGGTGTTGATTGAAGTATGATTTTCCCCCCCCTCCTGTTTAAGTATGGAGATAGCGAATCCATGGGTAGGTTTTGGAAGTTTCTTTATAGCTTACGTTTTGGGTGTGCTATTGGGCAGCAAGTTCATCCTAAACCTGAGCGTGCCTCCATTGGATTTTCTTTTTCAGAACTAAACCCTATCGATGGCCAGATCCCTGCTGGTGGATCCTACAAAATTATGAAACTTGCTGGGATTTACCTTTCTTCCTTGTTTGTTCCAAGGTTGCTAATCTCAGCTTACGATTGATTGGTTTTTAAATTAAGCCTTAAGTTTCTACATATGCATATCGGGGTTTTGAGATGTGTACGTTGTGCCAATAGTCACCAGACTAGTATCTTTCCAAGAATTAAAAAGTGTGATAGTTTGATAAAACCATTCCGTTGAGTGGAGTAGAAGGTCTTATGAGAATATGGAAAAATAAAAGGGTGGTAATTACAAGAATGTTATGACTAACTAATGACAAATCAATAAGTGTATAAATGGGTAAATAATTATAAGGGTTTTATGTAATGATGGGATGATTTTGTTACAGTTATCCCTATATAAATGTATGCTTAAATAATGAGAAAAATGGCGAGGCATGCTTACTACGATATTTTTCCTAGAGATGCCCTTAGGGTTAAAGGGGTCTTAGGTTGAGCACGCAAAAATATTCTCCGTTTTCATGAGAAAACTATGGAAAGAAAAGGATAGCACATCACTTAGGATGTGAGAATTGTACCTTCATATGTTGTTTTTTTTTTAATGAGAGAAGGTGACTAATTTTGGTGGATGTAGCCCCAAGTATGGGGTGAGCCACGTACACCGGTGTCTCTTGTTTTTGTTGGATGCTTAATTCTCAGTACATTGTTTTTGTGTATTTATAACATTGTTCTACGTTCTTGTCGAATGATTATTTACTTTAATAATGATGTTCAAGAAAAGTATGGTTATCTTCATGATATTGTTTACACACTATGTTTGTTTTAAAGGCACTTTAACGCTTCTGTACTACACCCCTTAAACTTTAGAAATATGTTTTGGACTCACATTAAGATAGTGTCATGAGTAATAACTCTATAGATAGAGGGTTCTAAAGATGTGATGTTAATGGAAATACACCTCCTTTTTTTTAGTTAGAGATAGATATTGGTAGGTCATTACAAAGAAATAACTCGACACCATTAATGATAAATACACTCACGATAAAAAGCAATGATTGAAATAGTATCTTTACTCGTTTAGAGAACCATATCTTAGTTAAGATGCTTTTAAGTCAAGTATGTCAAAAGGTGTTAAAGCAACTTTAAATGCTAAAGGATTGTTAGAAAAATGAAATTGCATGAAAGAGGTTTCCACATGTTTTTTTTTATAATTATACGCCACTAACATGATGCTTTCCTTTTGTAGTTACAGGGTAATTAAAAATACTTTTACCATTTTCACACAAAATGGTACTGAGGTGATAGAGGTATTTTACAAGTAGCGGTGAAATAAATGTTTTGCCCAACTTTCACCCAAAATAACATTCGGGTGTAGAGGGAAGTTACAGGTGGTATCGGAGCCCAAGTCAGAACAGTTGGGCCTAAATGGGCAGAATGTAAATCATAAGGTATAGTCGAGAATCTAAGTATGGAAGGGATAGAGGTGAAAAGGTAATCAAGTAAATACTAATTTGGTCACTTGAGTCATTTATGATGAAGGGGTGAAATGCAAGTTGTGGCCTACAACTTTATGAAGTCTCATATGCTGATTTGAGTGAGTTCCTTCAGCTTTATTCATGTCTGCACTAACCATGAAACTCTTCCTAGATAAATTAATCGAAGACAGTTGCGGGAGAATTGACGAATGAATCATCATAAGTGAGATAAGTACACTTTTTATGGTTGCTGAATACAACTCAACTACAGTTAACATTAGTGAAATAAGGTCTTAGTAAGTACAAGATGTATTTACATAGGACCCTTAAAATAAAGTGTTTGGACTACCAAAAAGATTATGCTTGTCGTTGTGAATTTGAGGAGAATGGATCCAATTAAAACAAACGTATAAAAAGAGACCAAACGTATTTAACCCCATTGATTTAGGTTGATGTACTGGAGAGGATGTCCCTTAATAGAATTTGAGTGGCATATCTTACATAACTCTATCTCCATGCATGATGTTGTAATACATGTTATTCTAATATGACAAACTATAGTTACTAGAGATACTCCCATATAATGGACATTGGTTAACATAGTTACAATGCAATTAATTGTCACTGTAAATTACTTGAGAAATTAATGGCTCCTTAGAATATCAAGCAATCTTACGAGAAAAGGAACTTGGTAATTTTAGGGTTGCCATGAGAAAACAATTGAAATGGTTTGAAAGAAAATGCAATTAATGCCTTCTAAAGATAGTCCAAATTGAATTGCGTGTTTATGAAACTGAAGTACCTTGGTAGAAGAAAAGGAGTATGGAAAATATAAGCGACTTAATGGATTATACTCGATGAGGTATAACTAGAATCGAAAGGGATTAGAGATCAGTGGTAAATAGTCTTTTTAACAAAAGTATCACATGTCAGAAAATCTTTTCATTTATTTGTTGGAAAGAATTTTCTTCTATAATGGTTATTTTATATGTGCTAACAACTCAATTGTAGGTTCATGGTAATTTTTGTGAAAACAAGAATGTCTGGGATGGTACCACTGTAAAGGGTTCACGTTGAATATCTGGAATGTTACTGTTGCTGAATTAAGGAAGCATGACATTGATAATTTAGAAATTGATAAGACGATCGATATGAGACAAGGTGATGAGTATCCTCTTAAAACCTTAAATACGAAACTAACAAGGTTGTTGTGCATAAGTAATTTTCTGGTACATCAAGATGGATGCTATCAAGGGGTAAGTACATCTCGCACATACTTTGATTTTTAATCCTACTGCTAACCTCAATGAACATTGTCCATACAAGAATGTTTACGAGTGTATGGATAGATGGCTACAAAACAGTGTGCCTACCCAAAAAGGATGAGTTCTCTTGATATTTATATTGTTCCTCTAAAAAGATACTAGTAAGCATATAGAACTAGATATTGCCTAATATTCTTACCTCTCTAAACTTGTCACTCATTATTTTCACGTAAGATTGAAGTGTCCCTTTACTCGTAGCTATCCTAAGACATATGAGTAAATATGTTCTTTTGCTATTAGTATTTGAAAATGATATACTAACAATGCAGGGTTATGCAAGGAATTCTATCAGCAGGTATTGACGGTTAGTAAAAAGATTCACTGGTTTAAATCATGACGTTAGAATGGGTGATGTTTTTACTTATTATAAATTGGCGAATTTCGAGGTTTTATAAACCAAGGATTAACTGTGGATTATGATGTTCATATACTAACATTGCAGAATTTTACTCGGAGTACAACCGTGGTCATGCTCCACATACACTATGGTATACGAAATCCACTTGCATATACAAGTTGCGCTCGATTGCTCAGGCACGACTAAGGAATTATTTTGGATGATTCACATGGTGGTATGACTCATAAACGGTGGTAAAATCGCTGCAACTTATAAAATGCTAATGATTAATTAATGAAATTATGGTTTATCAATGAATGATTTGACTGACTATATAGTCGATTCACGCATCAGGACAATAAGAGTAAAGTCATGCAAGCACCAAGGAGTGTGCGTTGCAATAAGCAAGGTTAAAATTTATACTAATACGCACAAGGAAAAAATTGGATGCTACAGGAGCACCGTGGTGTTAGGCAAGTGATTGCCGCGTGAGCACACTGGTGTTAGGCATATATGTTGCAGGAGCACAATGGTGTTATTCAAGCGATTTCCGTGTGAGCACATTGGTGTTAGGAATATGATGTGGCAAAAGGCCTAGGAAAAATTCTAAACATCCGGAAGACAAGATGCTGTCTGATGTCGCCGAGGAGAAATCTTTTAACTAGGGGTTAAAATGGAGAGTAACCTTAGAAATTGTTGTAAGTCCACACGAGAATGAAAAAAGGAACTCAAGCGAGTTTGGAAACATAAAAGAATGTAGAACATGTTAAGAAAATGTAATTACACTATTACATTTCTTAAATGTGTAGTGCAAGGAAAGGATTTCCTTGCATGAAGGGGGGGGCAGTTAAAAGCCTCCAAGTGGAATTCTTATAAATCCAATACATTATTGGTAAATAATCATGTGTTATTATAAAGACTAAAAGAATGGTTTTCTTAATTGCAATTGTGGTGTTGCACAAATATCTATTGTTTATGTTTTAAGTTATGATGTGTGGAAGGGCTAATATTGTTAAACGAAACTACAGGTCTTGGGAAAAAAAGGCAACTTGCAAAAAAAACTTGGAAAGGTTGAAGGAGTTCCAGATGGAAAATACGAAGCAAGAAAGGATGACTCCTAAGAAGGGGGAATTGGCCAAAACAGGAACACCAAGGACGGTGTTATTTTTAGAGGGAAGGAATGTAATGTCCCCCTTTGTATACCCTACAAGAAGAAGGGAAGGAACAAACTCGTTTTTTGGAGAGGAGCTCAAGGCCAAGGCCCCACTAGTAAAACACTGTAATTAATACTATCTAAGTTCTTAAGTTGAATACTTAGGAAAATTAAGACATCAACATAGCTTAACGACTAACAACTAAGCCCACAAGGGCTAAAAATGAATAGTTAAAAGAGCCACAATTGATACCTTAGTCACATGTATCATTTGGGCTATGACAGTACTAGAAATAAGGTCCGCCCCATTAGGGATTCCTACTATGCCGAGACAATCCCAACTAGGATACCGTAGCCTAGTTACTTAAAACTAATTGTGGTTAAGCCACGATAGAGGGGATCAAAATTATATAATTCCAACGAAAAGTCATAAAAGAGTTAAAAGCTTTAAAAATTTTCAAGTGAGGAAACCAACCTAAGGAGTTGACCGTCGAGGGTCTATATATATTATGGTCACCTTAACATAGAAATATATCATCGTTCCGCTTAATGAATTGGTACATACCATTTAATGAGATTAATTATATGCTTGACATATATCTTATACAAAGTTAATATATGTATATATATATATTTGGTGGGCATAATAAAGGAAAATACTATAAACAAGGTATACCTAAAGAACACACATTATTCTATATAAATGCTTTCCCTTGAGGAAGATTTCTGGCCACATAATTGATGGAGAGACTGAGGGAGTCATGCCTGAGCTAAGTCAATGGTTTTTTGTTGCTGCATTATTTATGCGCGCCCCTGAGGTAGTTTTATGATGCCATAATTAATGGCGAGAGTGAGGGTGTCGTTCCTCAGCTAAGTCAATGACCGTTTTTTGTTGCCTTTACTTGTGAGAATTGGGAGCAACTTAGGTGGAAAATGGTTCTCCTTGGGTTATAAAATAAGTCACTAAGTTCATCTTGGGGGGGCCAGGAGGAGCTGGACAAATTAACCAGCTCTGCATCTTATAAGGGGGCTCTACATTTTTCTATGAGGTTCAACCTCTGCGATTGGAGGTTGTAGACTTAATCGCTGTAAAAACCATCTCAGAGTTTTTCTGTTTATTTATGTTTAAATAAAATATCTCTTCCTGGGAGGAGAGGGATTTATGGTTTTGCATAGAGTAAAATATCTGTGTTTTATTAAAAGGGGTCTCCAATATCCTTTAAATTAGGTTGCCTTCAGCTTGCTGGTAGATTTTTGGAATAGAATTACATGTGTGTCGACGTTCAGATCCTATGGGCACAGTCCACCCTGAAGCTGAGATCGGGAAAGTTTGGATTAAGGATCCCTGGGGATATGGGATAACGAGGTGGCTTCCATGGAGATCAGGTGAGGCTGTGGAACAATGTACTCATTCCCACAGAGGATCGTTGAAGTATAAGCGTGAGTGTAGTTCTTCTCCATATCTATTTCAAGTCAATGCTCTTTGTAATTAACGTTTGAGTTCTATTTTAACATGGAACTGGGCTCTATGTGAGTACCATCTCATATCTTAAATAGATCTATAATAAATTGATTTTGAACTTTGGTATATTTTTGTTAAATACAATCCTAGGAGTTCACATTGGAGCTCTGTGGTTGTTCTGGAATACACTCTTAAGTGAACGATAATCAAATTCTTCAAATAGACTAGACAATGTTGCTCCGCAAACTGCTCGATAGAAATTAAAATCCTGATTGCATTTGACTGCCTCCTGCAATTTTGCTGATGTAAGATCAAATCTTGTTTACGTTTCCTTTTTTCCGGTGTGTTGAATGACCTTCACTTTTGTAGTATATGGATCATAGCGTTTCTTATTATTGCAGCATATTTTTTCAAGGGTCATTGCATTGATGGTATATGTTCTTAAGCCCAGAATCATTTCCCTTTTTCTACATGGAATATGTGTTCGGATTTATTATATGAGTGGAAAATCGATTTCGTGCATTCTTACGAAAACCCTAGATGGTGCATGTTAGAGTTACCTTTGGACATGTAATTTTTGTCTAGACTGGGTTTTTGCATGGATTCCTAAGTTGCGGGTTTGACCTTGTATGAAGCTTGAACCTTGTGTTGTTTTATTTTCTTAAGTTAGAAAAAAATCAGGTATACTAGAATAGCTGCAACTTTATTAAAATACACCCATCTAAAAACCCTAATGTTCCCATATTGGGTGATAATTATTGGAGAGAATTGGTCCCAAAATTTTAAGCATTATTATGAGCATAGCTCCAGTGGACATTATGGAGGTGCACGGCACTTAACGACAATTTAGTTTTATTTGTTGGATGTTGATTGAAGTATGATTTTTTGCCCCCTTCCATTTAAGTATGGAGACAGCGAATCCATGGGCATGTTTTGGAAGTTTCTTTACAGCTTACATTTTGGCCATGCTGTTGGGAACTGAGTTCATCCTAAGCCTGAGTGGGCCTCCATTGGATTTTGTTTTTCAGACCTAAACCCTATCGATGGCTAGATCCCTGCTGGTGGATCCTACAAAATTCCAAAACTTGCTGTGATTTAACATTCTCCCTTGTTTGTTCCAAGGTTGTTAATCTCAGCTTAGAATTGATTGGTTTTTAATTTAAGCCTTAAGTTTCTACATATGCATATAGGGGTTTTGATATGTGTACGTTGTGCCAATAGTCACGAGACTAGTATGTTTCCAATAAGTAAAAATCTTGATAGTTTGATAAAACCATTCTGTTGACTGGATTAGGAGGTCTTATGAGAATATGGAAAAATGAAAGGGTGGTAATTACAAGAATGTTATGACTAACTAATGACAAATCATTAAGTGTATAAATGGGTAAATAATTATAAGGGTTTTATGTAATGATGGAATGATTTTCTTACAATTCTCCCTATATAAATGTATGCTTCAATAATGAGAAAAATGGCAAGGCATGCTTACTTAGATATTTTTCCTAGAGATGGCCTTAGGGTTACAGGGGTCTCGGGTTGAGCACGGAAAAATATTCGTTGTTTTCACGAGAAAACCGTGGAAAGAAAAGGATAACACTTCACTTAGGATGTGAGAATTGTACCTTCATATGTTGATTTTTTTTTTAATGAAAGAAGGTGACTAATTTTGGTGGTCGTAGCCCCAAGTATGGGGTGAACCACATACACTGGCGTCTCTTTTTCTTATTGGATGCTTAATTCTCAGTACATTGTTTTTGTGTACTTATAAAATTGTGCTACGTTCTTGTTGAATGATTATTTACTTTAATAATGATGTTTAATAAAAGTATGGTTATCTTCATGATATTGTTTACACACTATGTTTGTTTTAAAGGCACTTTAACGCTTGTGTACTACACCCCTTAAACTTCATAGATATGCTTTGTACTCACATTGAGATACTGTCATGACTAATAACTCTGTAGATAGAGTGTTCTAAAGATGTGATGTTAATGGAAATACACCTCCTTTGTTTTTTAGTTAGAGATAGATATTGGTGGGTCCTTACGAAGAAATAACTCGGCACCATTAATGACAGATACACTCACGATAAAAAGCAATGATTGAAATAGTATCTTTACTCGTTTAGAGAACCATATCTTAGTTAAGATGCTTTTAAGTCAAGTATGTCGAAAGGTGTTAAAGCAACTTTAAATGCTAAAGGATTGTTAGAAAAATGAAATTACACGAAAGAGGTTTCCGTAGGTTTTTTTTTATAATTATAGGCCACTAACATGATGCTCTCCTTTTGTAGTTATAGCGTAATTAAAAATACTTTTACCATTTTCACACAAAATGGTACGGAGTTGATAAAGGTATTTTACAAGTAGTGGTGAAACAAATCTTTTTCCCAACTTTCACCCAAAATAGCATTCGGATGTAGAGGGGCGTTACAGTTTCCTTATTATATTATTATCTTTCGATGATTTTTCTCCTATCTAGATCGTTGTATAGTCTACTAAGTTCTTGCATGAAGAGATCCCTTTTATCACTGTGTAAGAATTGTTCATGTAGTCCGTTTAGGTATCTCAAATGAGAAGTCAATTGCATCATAGGTGTTGTCGATGGTGTTGTTCTCTATCGAGGCAATTCCTTGGGTTTTGCTGGTTAGTACTGAAGGTTGAACCTAGGTTAGTCAGAGCAAGCCAAAAAATGGTTCTTTTGTTGAGACTTGGATTATCATGAAGGGGACATGTTTTGGCATCCGACGAGTCATGATATCTAGGATTGGGTAGACTAAAAAACTAGAGAATTTTCTTAAGAAGAAAGTAAGGGGTAATGGATTACTCCAATGAAATGCTTAGGAAGTTATGTTTACTCAAGTATTCATGAAAATTTCTTTAGATAATTTCCTCTTGTATTGTATGAATAATTGGAGATGATAGAAACTGAGAGGACACATTTTGAAGGTGGAGAACCTAACGACTGCAATTCTTTGTTGATTCAACTGATGGAGAGTCTCAGTAATCCTATCTCAAGGAATGCCAAGTTTTGGGTCAATAGCATTGTTTAAGGATACATTATTGCAATTGTTGTAGAAGCTATTAAGTCAATTAGTGAAGTGGACACAGAATTCTTCCAAGGACCCAAAGGTAGATATTTGAAATCCATAAAGTTCTGGATTAAACTACTAGTTTGTTGAATGGGATTCCTAAGGATAGAATATCAGGAGTAAATCATTATGTGTAGAGGAAATGGGTCATGAAGGAAGGAAGTTATGAAAATGATCGATAAACTAAGCTCAGATGTTCCTAGCCGATAGTGAGGATGATGAAGATGGTGGCCTTCTAATGAGTCGAATAATACTTTGGTTGGGTAAAAGGAGAGGAATTGTGACATGGAGAGAGAGAGAGAGATGTAGTGCAATTGGAAGAGGGGATGGCAAGTTGGTTCCATAGATCCACAAAGAATATTGTGATGAATAGGAGGAATATCGACTTATTTCTGGAGATGAAGAAGAAGTGTGAGTTCCATACAAGGGCCAAGACTACAACATACTGACAAATTGATGCACATCTTCATCATTAGAGGTAAGACCCAAAAATATTTTGAAGTGCATTTTTCCAAATCAAAGTAGTAGCAATAACCAAGATAATGGTGAGATAGTTATTACCCATGGAACATTCATTTCGAATTTGTTAGTACCCCAAGTACATAGGATGTTTGGGGGAAACATAAAACTTCCTATATTCGATTGAAATGGGTTGGAAGACCCTAAGAAACATTGGTTATTGAGTGAGGCTGTGTAGACCATTAGACAGGCCCAAGATGAGGCCATAAAAAGGGATAAGATGATCACAACCTTTAGTGGCGATCCTCTCAATTAGTACATGAATTTTTATGTGGTTAGTGCAAGAAACCATTAGAAGTCACTAGATCATATTCGATATGGGATAGTATATGAATTGATGAAGCACAAGTATGAGTTGCAGTGAATCATAGAGTTAAAGGAGATCAAGAAAATGATGAATGAGTCTATCTGGGATTCCAACGAAAGGTTTAAGAACCTGATGGGTAGGTAAGTTTCCAAATGTCTGACGTCCAACATGAAGAACGGTTCATTATTGCGTTGTTACCACATATATGTGTCCCCATGATAGAACATAAGATAGTGTCCCATATCGGAGATATTTATCTTGCTATGAATTTCGAAGCTTTTCCAGTTGGATAAATTGGCACGGGAATGATGCAAATGTAGTAACAGTTAGCTGATCTAACAATTCAAATACAAGACATCAAGAACAGAAAATAAATCCATGATGATTTCTAGTGTACAAAATGCAAAAGTGAAGTCCATCATAAGGATTCATGTCCATCCTTCATTTTTTACCTTGCATCAAGAACACCAAATCCATTAACTTCAAAATGGCTGTCATAGTTTCAATTTTTTGAAACAAGAGGTCATTGTTTGGAGGAATGTCTGTATTTACATAAGATAATATGTATACTTGCTCCCCTTTATTGTTAATTATGTCAGTACGTGGGACATGATGAAAAGGACTGCAAGCAATACCAATCACTGCAGGAGAAGGAAGTAGACACCTATTTAATGAAAAATTATAAGCAGATGCAAGATGAACAAGCTGATGCACAATTCCCTCAACCAAGAGGGGTGGTAATTTTAGAGATCCAGGACGAGAAGGCCGAGGATTTGGGTGAGAGAAAGACCAATTTTTATCTATAATTTTGGATAGTTGGGGTATTATACTAGAGACCACACTAATGCTACATCGACATGCTCATACTGTAAAAAGTTGGATCATACTATTGAGAAGCGTCGATAAATTATGGCTAAGTGGAAATCCATAATAACGCAGAAACATAACCAACCTTCAAGTGTGAATCCGAATGTTCTAACAATATAGGTCGAGTCCCGAGAACCTACTATTGTTGTTTTAACTATGGGTGATGTTTCTACTTGGGATGATCAAATATCACAATTGGAAAATCCAAGAGTTTGACCTATGGTGCAAAATAAAATGCCATTCGACATCCAGAAGGAAAAGGGTGTCTTCTTTTATGCGCAAAATAATTTTATGGACACAAATTGTGATTCAACATTTTTTGATATTTTGTTGTTTGATGATGGACCAGTCCTTGAGATTCCACCAAGTTTGGACCAACCACTCCAAAGGAAGACGATAGAAAGGGTAAGCAATTTCAAAATTTTCTTCAATAGTTGTTTATCACTTGTAAAATATAAAGATGTTATGGAAGAGCTATTAGATATAATATGAAAAAACTCAGCCAATTCTATGACCAGAGATAATTTTTAATCATATTCGTAGAACAATGAATATATGTCAAGAGATACATATGAATTCCCATATAGGTGACTACGATATGGATTTCGTTATTCTTGATTTGGGGTCAGATGTTAACATCCTAACAAGGAAAACATGGGAACTAATGGGAAATCCTCAGTTTGTATGGTCTTATGTTAATATAATCTTATCCAATTAGATGAATTTTTTTAATATTGGTTGACTACCAAGGGCTCCTATTGAGGTGGAAGGGCTCAAGACCTAAGCAAAGTTTGAGGTAACAAATATTTTCAATTATACAAACCCTTGTCTAGCACTACTAGGGATGGGTTGGTTTATCGATAATCATACAATCATAAAATTTAAGAATAGTATATTTCCTTTTGAATATTTAGAAATGTAGGTTGTCACTCTAATCAATCGTTTGGAGGGCCAGCAAATTGTCGAGAATGTTGAGGGTGAAGGTCAAGAAAGGTACTTGGATGACATTTACAATATCTCATATCCAATGGAAAACTATATACATGTGACAACATATGGTGAATTAAGTTGGTGAAGTATTACTTCATGTTCATCATAGTAAGGAGAATATTTAGAGTATTGGAATAACCAGTTGCATAAAGTATCAATGTGGAAATGTGTGACGATCATGAAATCTCTATGATGGGTAGGTATTGAGGTATGTGATCTACCAACTTTCAAAGGATTATGTAGTATAGATACATTTCTCACATAACTTCAAGAAAATATACTAAAACCTCGGTTCCTCTTAGATTTAAATGTCATATTGAAAACTACACTAGCCACATGTTGGGTTGTTCACAAACAATCTATCTCAGAATGGCCACAGTGTCGATGAGTGTTGATGAATTTTAGAAATCATATTTGGAGAAAAAAAAATTATACTACTTAGAAATATACATGATTAACAAATCCTATAGACCACATTGAAAAATGTTGCGCGATATAGTGGGAGTCACCTTGAAAGGAATGGGTTCATTTGTTTATACATATTATAGTTATGATACAAATAAATTGGTATATGTCGACTGAGTTGCATCAAGGAACTATAGAATGGGATGAGTTAGTTACTAGATTAACACATATTTTTATCTTTGTTGATGATAGTCTGATGGTTGATACTTCTATGCACATTATTAAAGGCTATAATTTTGAGGACATCCCTATTCTGATGTCAATTTTTCCTCAAGGAAATGCTTTGGTTCAGAGTTGGATTGAGTGTTATAACTTAATTGGTGAAACTAAATATTATTATCCATGTGATATCCATATCCATGAATACTAGGTTATTCGACCCATGGAGGGAATGGGATTGGGAAATGAAAATTTTCTAAATCCCCTAAAAATAAAAGAAGGTGAATAATTGTTCCCCCAAGAACTCAAGGATGATGAGAAAATGGGGAAAATGACAGATCTATTGCTTGAGTTATGCTATTTATTCCCAGAAAAATTGTTGGAAATGAAGGGGATGATTTATAGTATGGGTGAAATGAATATCCCTCTGAAATAAGATGCAAGGCCTCTCAAGCAATGACCATATAGATTAAATACTAGATACAAAGAAAAGGTCAATACAAAGTTAGATCAAATGCTAGACGCATGAATTAATGAACCTATCAAAGAATCGTAATGGATTACCCTATTTATTTTAAGAGATATGAAAATGGCTTAGTCCATATATGTGACATCCCTTAGAAAATAGAATGATACTTTCCTGCATGGTCCATTTCCTACACCTTTCATATATGAAGTATTGGAGAGCGTAGGGGGGTAAGAGGTGTACTCTTTCACCGATAGATTATCTGGGTACCATAAAATAAGAATTGTGGAAGAATACTAGCACAAGACCACATTTTCAGCTAAGCGGGGTTACTTCCATTACATGGTAATGTCATTTTGATTTAAGAATGCACCCACTATTTTCTTTAGAATAGTGGTATCTACTTTTAAGGATTTTATCCATAAATTTATTAAAGGTTATTTTTATGATTTGATGGTCTATGGGATAGTTAAAGATCATAGTGAATCTTTAAATGATGTCAGAATGGTGTATATAGTTTCATATTTATTTAGATATGAAAAAATGTGTTTTATGTTCTCCTTTTGGTATTTTCTTAGGTCATTTTGTTTGTCAAGAGGTAATGTTGATGGAACCTGTAAAGTTTGAAATTATTGTCGACTTACCCCACCCTGTGTCAGTTAAACAATTAAGGACAATGTTGGGGTATACTAGTTGTTATAAAAAAATTATTTGGGGATATGCAGAGGTCAGTGCTCCAACGGACAAGATGCTAAAGAAAGATGTTAAATTTCATGGGATGAATAGCATCAAAAGAGATTGGATTTCCTTAAAGAAAATATGATCTCATATCCTATATTGGTATTCATTCATTGGAAAAAGAATTTCACATACATTTCGATGTGTCATCTTTCATGCTCGACGCACTGCTTACAGATCCAAGTTAGGGATCTCCACTTCATGGTAGTGGGTGTAGGATGTAAAATCAGTTGTTAGAGCCTATAAAAATGTAAAGGGATTTGGATTTAGGGGTTGGTGATGTTTTGGTTTAGGAAGAAATAGGAAAGAGAATGTCAAGTGTGATATCAGAAGAATTCTATTATAATTCATTGTGGAAAGCGTGAATAAGAGTCATGAAGGGAATATAATGTCCATCCAGAAGATGTGTGCCTGGATCTAATGTAAAGGTGATTTGGGGAGATGTATGCATAGAACAAAGCATTCAAACCTCACAAACACAATGGGTACAATGAATATACCTTGCAAAATGGTAGTATAATAGTTCATATAGTACATCAACAAAAATGTCTCGTTTTGAATCCTTATATTTGTACCCACCTCCTACAGCAAGAGAATATGTCATCAACAATTTCAAATTTCCAGCAGAAAGAGATTACATGGCAACATCTGATGAGGTCATCCGCATTTTGAAGCACCATTTCAAACAAGTGAGAAATCGCATGAAACAACAATAAAAAAAAAAACCGATAGAGAATTTTATGTGGGTGATTGGGTGTTTGTTGGCCTTCAACCTCACAAACAAAATTCACTAAAAACATTCAAATATCATAAACTTGCACCGAAATTCTATGGCCCATTTCAACTTTGAAAGCGATCGAGACAAGTGTCCTATTCTCTAGACATACCAAATAAAGTAAAAATACATGACGAATTCCATGTTCCATGCCTAAAGAAGAAATTGGGCTCAACCACTCACATACAAACTGAATTTCCTATGTTAGACGATGAAGGAAAAATAGTGTTGCAACCAAAGTGCATTTCGGAAATTAAAACCATAGTACTTCGCTCTAAATGAGTCAAGGAATACCTTATCAAGTGGAAACGCTTACCAAATGATGAAGCTACATGGGAGAATGAATATTTTTGTTCATGACATCCATCCTTACCAATAATTTTTGGATGAAGTTATCTAGAGAGGGATTACTTGTAATAAAACTAAATAGTTAGTAAACCTAGGTAGTTGCTAGTTATTAATTAATGTGTGCTATATAGGTCACACCATTAATGGTAACCCTTGATTTGTATAAAGCCATATTTTACTTTTGTTGAAATCATCATTCAGTAATAAACATATATCTTGTTGGAAAATTCATTCCAATGTCCCACAATTTGAATTTCCGAAATGGTTAATCAATTTGATATATACTATTATTTAGTTTTGTATAAGTATCAAATGAGACAAACAACCTGAATAATGTTCAAGGGTATATTAGTTAGATTTTGTTACAAATATTCTTCCCTTAAAAACCCATGGTGAAGAACATAATTATAAGAGGCTGTAAACTAAGGACATAGGTCTCCCCATATAGTTATCGACAAAATTCACAAGGCTAAATTTATATATCCCATAGTCCTTTTAATTAGTTTAGACTCGTGTAACATCATGTCCATCAAGGATAAAAGTTGTCTTAAAGTAAGTATTCCACATCGAAGCTATAGGTTGAGATCTTAATATTACATATCAAAC
>LPNX010276896.1:43043-79156 GCA_001517045.1 Pseudotsuga menziesii
ATACAAATATTGTAAGATATCTATATTTGCAATAAAAATATGCTCTTTTCAATTAAACACATTGTTCAAATACTTCATAAATAAATAATGAATACTTGCAATAATTATTTAAGTTGGTTTTCCCCCTTTCCTCTTGTATATTAAAAAAATCAAACTCTACTGCACTAATGCTATTCTAGTTCATAATTAATTTTGATTGTTAAAATAAATAATATTAATAAATAAGGGAGGCTTTACTAACATCAATATCATTAAATAAATTTATAGGTAAGAAATTTCTCACGTTAATCTACAATTCATAAAGTAAACATTCATCAACTTAGTTTTTAATACACTACCACTACCACTACCAACAACAACAACAATAAATTATGCTGCTATTTTAATTCATAATTTATTTTAATCATTACAAGGGTAAAACTTAGACTTTAAAGTCATAAAATATTTTCCTGTTTTGATTTTAAGTGGTGCAAACTTCCAAAAATAAAACAACATACTCATCAAAGACGCAAATAATTACTACGACAATATTTCTAATTGTTGTAGTAACGAATACAATGTTGGTATTATGTCATAAAATAATTTAATCAACTTAACATTAAATACAAACTATAAATAATATTACTAGACATTATGTAAGGATTCAAAGTCTATGACTTTCCTCATTTTGAAAGAACTCAATCTAGCGGAAGTTCTAAATTCTAGATCGACCAAATAATTACAAATTTAATGAAATATGTATTTTATCGTATAAGTGTATGCAATTACAATAGTAACTTGCTACATTATATATATTCAACTAAGAGTGGTAAAATCAAATCCAAAATAAATGATATTCAACTAACAAAAAACAAAGTTTATAAAACTAAATCTCACCATAATAAATGCATTCAAATAAAGAAGAAACCATAATAGGGACATACAAATAAAGAAGACTTACATGACCTTTGTAAAAATATAGCTATTCATCATGATGGTTTATATATATAAACTGTAAAAAGGAAATTAAGAAGTTTTGGTGTGATATTTCATAAACTATTTTGTTTCATTATTGTTATTTACATAAGTTTGTTCATAATAGATAGTAAAGAATGAAGTAAGTAATTATTAATGTGGAATCAAATCTTATCACACATTTACCATAATTAAATTATTCACAACAGAGGGTGTAAAGTATTTATTAATGTGGAAAGAAAACCTACCATACAAATACAACATAGTTTAATTAACCTATAAAATAATTCCATGATACAAATATTACACACACAACAACTATAAAAAAAGAATTCAGATATTGGTTTTGGTGTTAATAATATTTCAAAAACTACTTTGTTCTACTATTGTTATCTACATAGGATTATTCAAAATAGGCATTAAAGTATGGAGTAAGTAATTATTAATATGGAAATAAATCATATCATACAAATAACATACTCAACTATTCACAATACAATTAAAGTGTAAAGTGTTAATGTGGAAAGAAAAACCAACCATATAAATACACCATGATTTAATCAATCTATAAAGTAATCTTACTATACAAATATTTCATATATTGTAGTATAGAAAAAATCAAAATACTTAAAAAAAAGTTGCAATTTATATCTAAGTGCTTTTAAAATTTAATGTATAATATATATCTATAACACATAATAATAATAAACTAAATTTAATAAACTATCTCAAATATCCATCTAAACTCAAAATCTTTAAAAAAATTTGAACACAAATAAAGTTAAACCATATATTTTTCCAAATTCATTTGGATGCTATTATCTCTTTATGTGCTTAATCAATTATGGATTGAATCTATGTTATTATTAATAGTTTGAGATATTGTTGGCTCTACCACAAATTGAGGGTTCGCATAAGGCATCCATCACATGGCCAATGCATTATAATAATGCATTTTAGTCTAACATTATATTAACCTTTTGAGACGAAGGCACGTATGATAGTTTCCATATGATTAATGTGAAGAGTGTCCAGTATTTGTAGGAGTTACATTTTTTTATCATCTAAACATATTCATTCAAACTATTAGAAATAACAATATTTATATAATTATAATTATATACAAACTATTTATATATACCATAAATATAAACATATAAGTGACCAAAAAATATCAATTGCATTAAAAGAATGAGTAATACAATCTAGTCATATGCATAACTTATGAACAACAACAATCACAACCTAACTCTCTAAAAAAAAGTCCCTTTCTTATATTACAATTCTCATATATATTAGCAACTTGAGTAATTATAAGAAATTACAAAATATACTAGGGAATTTGCACTCTATAACCCACTCACACAAAATAGCACAAAAGCGTTTACGCCTTTAGAGATTGTGCATATGATTGAGGAAAACTCGGCACAAATTATGTATAAGATCATTCATTAGCCTCCATGTATTTAGGCTTCTATTATTATTTATTAGTTTTTGCCGATTTATTTTATGTTAAACTTGACTTTACACTAACATTTAATTAAAATTAGGCCATAACAAACATTATATAAATAATACCAACCAATTAAAAAAATCACAAGTAATAACATTAATATTATTAAGAATCTTACTAAAATTAATATTATTATGTCTCCACAGGGAATATATAGTTTTCGTGTAGCTAGATTATGTATACCGTACAATAACAAATTTTTATGTCCCACATAGTTCAACTTTGTAAAACATAATTTTTATTAAACATAATTTTAATAAAATATATTTTTATAAAATGTCAGTGGTTGCAGACAAGGTTGCATGCATGACGTTTGTCTCAGGGATTGTTTCCCAATCCCGATGGTGGGCTGATGTCACTCACACTATAGTCAACCAACCCAACAGTTAGATGGTGAGAAGCTCGATAACGCCTTCCTTTCCTTCAATTAATATAAAAGTGGAGATTGTTTCTTTCAAGAATCTACTATATAGTGATCGTGCAAAAAGATTAACCAATTTTCGACATATAATAACAAATATTTTTGCTGAATAGGTATACATTTAACAACATTTCTTATTTATTAGATTTTTTATAAAAACTATTTATCTACAATCTAATGAGATTGTAGAGGATGATGTTTTCCTTGCGCAGTGTTGCCTAATCCTTGGCGGCAGGCCTACATCATCCTCTGCATATACAATCACCCGAAAATGTTGTGGCATGTACATCATTGTGGAGGGGACCAATTTCTCCTTATTTTAAAAGCAAAAAATACTTCCAGTGGGTCAGGATGGTACATAAATCAATCAATTAACAGTCCTTGTTGCTTGTCTCTAGGTAATACAATTGTGTTTGAAACGGTTTGGACCCACCATGAGGAGAAGCATAAAATTTGATCATTAAGGTTTGGTCCATGACAGTTTAATGCTGCAAATAATGGGCTACGATTTTGTGCCTTCTTTTAATGACTAATCAACTAATGTTCTCGACATAACCAAATGAAATATAAATGGTTCACTCTGCTAGGGTTTCTGTAAGTATCTTTATATGCATTTCCAAAAGTCGAAGGAACCACGTGATTTGGATTTCTTGTAGATGGTTCTATTGTCAATGTCTACAAGACATCTCAACGTATCATGAAAATGTGTATATACAACTTAGGTATCTTGATTAATGCAACAAGGAATAGCAATGGGCGAGAAGCATCGAAGGATTGGAAGGTTCATTCGAGGAAGGGATTGACATATATACAAAAAAGTGTTCTCGAGATTTAAGCATAGAAGAGCCACAAGTCTTCTTGGGACTCAACCATAGAATCTAGCGACTAGAGAATATGCTAATCAGTTTTACAACCACACACTTGATTTTATATGAAGTTTCATAGAATCATGAATTATTCCCTTCTCGATTATAACTCGAACTGAAAGATGTCTAGCACTTACAAAATATATCAAATGTGTGTTGCATTTTATCTATTGTTTCGGATCTGCAAAGCCTTCAGAGAATACATGACAATATTTTACAAAATTAGGTTAGTATGGACAAAAGTTGTAAGTGAGATGGACCTAACATAACATCATATATTTTCGTTATATTCGATGAAGAATATAGTGAGTAACAAAGTACATTCATAAAATGATTCAAAATGTAATTGTTTTTTATTTGTTTCCTAATAAAATATTCCCATGTTAATTAAGTAAAAAACGACATTGTTTATATAGGCATGTATGTGGCCATACATTAAAAAAAAAGACTTGTTGACAATTATGCAACCTTGCTAGTGGTAATAATAATTGATCAATTAACACCTTTATGTGTGTGTGTGGACACACACACACAAACACACACGCACGCGTGTGCACGCACGCACACACACACACAAACACACACGCATGCGTGTGCACGCACGCACACACACACACATAAGAAAGCTCACCCCCTTGAATAAGCTTCGTATTCATCTCTTTAATTCATTATCAAGTTGTTGGGTTACTCTCTCTCTCTCTCTCTCTCTCTCTCTCTCTCTCTCTCTGTGTGTGTGTGTGTGTGTGTGTGTGTGTTTTAGGAATTTGGTGCATAACATTTGGTATCATATCCATTTTTTCTATAAACCCTTTTAGAGGATGTTTGAGATTATCAAATTGTCGGGTTACTCTCTCTCTCTCTCTGTGTGTTTTTATGTTATTTTAGGAATTTGGTGCATAACATTTGGTATCATATACATTTTTTTTGTAAACCCTTTTAGAGGATGTTTGAGATTATCAAGTTGTTGGGTTACTCTCTCTCTCTCTCTCTCTCTCTCTCTCTCTCTCTCTCTCTCTCTCTCTCTCTCTGTTATTTTAGGAATTTGGTGCATAACATTTGGTATCATATCCATTTTTTATATAAACCCTTTTAGATGATGTTTGAGATGGTTAATTTTTAGAAGACTCAAAAAACATAGAGAAGTGCCTACAGTAAAAATTAAAGGTCTTGGTTCATTATAAGTTTGAAGTAAATTCTATGGAAGTTAGGGTTTTTTACTAGTCCAAAAGTGAGTCTCAAATAGGTGTTCTAGCTAAACCTATTAAATCTGAAGCTTGAGAGATCTCAATGGATGGCCACCTATAGCATCAAAAGGAAGACAAATCATTGTCTTTATGGTCAAAAATTCAAAAGCAGAGAATGAAAATAAAACACGTGTTAGTTCATACAAGTTCACTCTCCTAAAAGGGGTAAAAATCAACAAGTTTTGGAAAGTTACCATAAATCTCTCCCGGAACACTGAGAATTGTGTCAAACCTATGTCATTGCATAGAATACACTTCAAGATAATGCAAGACATAATTTTAGGCTCAGAGGGGTTGAAATTTCATAGATAATTCAGGAGTAAGTTTGGCTAACAACACAACCTACAAACTATGGATTTAAAAGGTATGTTAACTTGAAACTTACATGAATCTTGATTGGAAGATTTTTTTTGGGTGATTAAAAAGGTTTGATACAGAGGAAATAGATAATAACTCTAATAAATATCCATGGGATCTAATGGTAAGAGGTGGAGTGAAAATTAAAGTTTGTATGTTAAACCTCCCAAGAGCTCAACCATGACTCATGAAGAAAATGAAGAAATATATGACTAGTTATCCAATTTGGAGGTCAAATTTAAGGAATTAAGTGATAGGTCAATGAAACATATTCAATTGGTAAACACAAAAAGTGACATAGAAACTAAGTTGACACTGAAGATGAAAATATGGAAACAATGGATTAAGAGATGGAAAAGAATGATGGAAACAATGGATCAAAATATGGGAACGATGGATCAAAAGATGGAAAATATGAAAGATGATCTTGAAGATATGTAGGGGGTAATTTTGAATGAGTTAAGACAACTATTTACCAATAATTCACCTCATCTAGAAGAAGATATGCATAAAAAGAAGGATAGTGTCCCAGTCACATATTGATCATTCTTGAAAAACAATTAGTGAAAAAGAGGTTCAAATTCTTGACACTTGATCAATCGTCACTCTATAATCCACATCATCAAGGGTTACATTTGGGTCCAAGGAACTACTTCATTTCCGAAATTGATATGAGAAATTTGATGACAATGATCCAATAACATGGATATTCCTCATGGAGCAATTCTTTGATCTACACCAAGTGCCAATTTTACAAAAGGTAACTATTGCATCCTTGTATTTACAACCTAATCAATTTGTATGGTACCAATGGATTTATGACCATAAACATATTTCTATTGTCTCTTGGCCTATATTGACAGATGAATTGATAATAGATTATGGGGGTATTAAGAGCAACACCTTCTTTAGCCAATTGATCGATCTCAAGCAAAAAGGTCAAGTTAGGAGCACATTAAACAATTTCAAAGGTTGAACCTTAGAGTGAAGAACATTTCAGAGTTGGATCTCTTTATGGGAACTTTGAAGGAGAAAGTGCAACATGAGGTACATCTCTTTGAGCCTAAATCATTAGAGAATAATTTTAGTTTGGGAAGGAAAATTGAAAGTAAAAATATGGCTATGAGAAGGGATGCTACTAACATATATAGAGATGGAAATGTTTCCTCCCCTGACCTTACTTAGTATACAAGGTCGGTGCCTCAACAAGTGGAGGAAATAAGAGCAAAGAGACTATGTTTCAATTGTGATGACAAGTAAAGTAAGTGGTATAAGTGCAGTGAGAAGAAATTATTCTACATATATTGTGAAGAGGAAGAAGATATAGAACCATAACCATTTCAAGAGGTAGAGCTTGAAGATACGACTGTGACCATATATTGCCATGCATTAGCTAGCATTAGCACTCCTCAAGCTCCCAAGATAGAATGATATATACAAAAATAAAAAGGTAAAAATGCTAATTGAATCTAGTAGTACCCATAACTTCATCAATTTCAAATTAGCCAAACTTCTCAATTTCTTTATAAATCACGCACTAGAATGTCAAGTCATGATTTCATATGGAGGTACCATAAAATTTTCAAAGAAGTGTCATAATATTAATATTACTATGGGAGAATATTTATTAGATAGTCTAATGATTACAATCCAAGTGGGTGGTGTTGATGTTGTATTAGGGGTACAGTGGATACAATCATTGGGAACAATGGATTTTAATTTTTAGTTACTTTTCATGAGATTCTCTTCATAAAGGAAGGAAATTGAAATCAGAGTTATTTGTAAAAAGGGGACATCTGAGGTGTAATTCCACATTTTTCTCACTAGGTCTTGGCCCTAGGTACGTTTTGGTTATTTTGGGTATTAGTTTTGAAATTTTGGTCTAAGTATGAACAGAGCCACGATGGATTGGTCAAAGAAGTGGTCAGCTCCAAAGTTTTAGGCAAAAGTCGAGGAAGACTAATTGTTTTGACGAAGTTCAACCAAAAGGTTGGTTAGTTGGTTAGAGTTCTCATCCGCTTAAATTTATGGGATCAAATAGTGGGCATAGATGTAAAACAACCATTAGAGCCTATACATATGTAATGGGTTGGGAATTTTGGGGTTAACTAGTTGTTAGCCAATTTTGAGAAGATAAGAATCTTTTTTGCCGAAGAGTAAGTTGAGTCGCATGATATGAGATCGATTTCCAGGATGTGTGTGCAAATATGATGTAATGGAGTTCTGGAGAAAATTTTGTAGGTTGTGTTCACAGTCTTAAATAGTTTGAGTTACGACTCTTCATAATAAACAAGCACTTTTGTGGTTTTCTCCCATCTTGGGTTTCCCTGTTAAATCTTGGTGTCTGTTGTGCATGATGTGTGTGTGTGTGTGTGTGTGTGTGTTTCCTTGCTATTTATTAATGCATGATTGAGTAACTATGAATGAATAAGTGAATAAAACAACATAGCACTAGTTATTTATATTATTATGAATGTGGTTAATGTTGTGGATTTTCTGTAGAGCACCATCGCAGCTTCTTATTTGTCATAGTTGATTTTGTCGATGTTCTATATGGCGAAGTTCCCATTCATTACGACGGAAACCTAGTTCCTACAGTTCCCATAGGTGCTTTAGGTGAGACTTCACCTATTATTACCCCTTTAGGGTCAGTATCTTGGGGTTTTGTTGGTGTAATGTGGTGTGAACCTAGGATAGTTTGAGATTATGCCAACAAATTGTTATGTTTCTGGGACCAAGACCATTGTGATGGGGACATGTTTTGGCATCTGACAAATCCTGAGATCTAGGCATGGTTAGACCATAAGTTGAAAGAATTTTCTCAAGAATAAAATTGAGATTCACGATTGACTCTGGTATGGTTGGCAAGGTATGTCTACTCTTATATTCATGAAGTTTTTGTCAGTGACTTTCCTATGAGTGGTTATCAATATTGACTCTCTAGAAGAAAATTTTCCAAGTAGGAAAACCTAAGGGATGGATACCTCAGTTGATCCAACGACTGAAGTGTGTTTATAGCAAGATATCAAGGGCTGATGATTTTTAGGTTGATAGAATTTTAAAAGGATACATCACTGAATTCGTTGTTGATAGTATAAAGTCATATAGAGAATTAGAGTGAGAATTATTTTGAGGTCCGTGAGGTAGATACTTGAAATTTTTAAAAATGTGGGTTAAGATGTTAGTGTGTGAAAAGGGGATTTTGACAACGAATTATGATGAGTAAGCGATTGTACACAGAGGGCATGGGTATCGACTGGAAGAAGGTCCGGGGAGAATGTACGGGATAAGATGAGATGTTCCAAGGAGAAGTAAGTGAGACTGGAAAAGAGTGTGACTTCCTAAGGAGTGGGAAGTGATTCCAGTTGAGCAAGAGTAGAAGGAATGTGACCAGGAGAGAGAGAGTTACAATGCGACTGAAAGAGGAGACTTCGTATTGGTACCACATATGACGAGGAGTCTTGTGAAGAGGAATAATACTACTAGCTTATTTCAAAAGAGGAATAATATCTACACTAGACCTGATGCTATGACATACCCATGACCCCATGTACATCTCCAAAAATCGAGGTAAAATCTAAAATTTTGTCGCATTGTTTTACTGAAAACTAGAATGGTAGTAATATCCATAATAGTGGCACATCCAAGCGTAATATTCCTAGCACTACACCTCAAATTTAAAGTGTGTCAGTACCCCAAAGGCATAGAATGGTTGGGGATGATATAAAGTTTCCCATATTTAATCGAAATGGGTCAGAGGAACCGGAGCAGTATTGGTTCTTCTGCAAATTTGTATGGACTAGTCAACAAGTCTAGGATGAGGCCATAAAAAGGGCCCATATGATCATGACCTTTAGGGGTCAGGAATTATACTAGTACATGAAGTTCTCTGTTTTACCTACGGGAGTCGCTCAAAATATGTTAGTTGAAATCAAGAATAGAGTAACCATTGATTTCAAGAAACTGAAGTTCGAGTAACAGTATATCACAAAATTGAAGGAGATTAAGCAGTCATCGATTGAGTCAATGTGGGACTTCAACAAGAGATTCAAAAACCTGATGGCTAAGGTGATTTTATGCATGTATGATGTACGACATAAAGAGTGGTCTATAGCTACACTACTACCACACATTCGAGTACCTTTAATGGAGGAGAAGATCATGTCTCAGTTTGAGGAATTAAAACTCGTTATGAAGTTGGAAGCTTCACTAGTTGGAGAAACTAGTGTTAGGATGTTTTAGATTCATTCGTAGTTGGTTAATATGTCACTACAAATTCAGGACATTAAGAACGGAAAATAGGTTCATGAAGAGATCTAGTGTACATGATGTAAGACAGAAGGACATCATAAATATTGGTGTCTAGTGTTTCATGAATATCTTTTTGCTAAAGCACTGAACCCACTTAGTCAATCAGGAATGACATCGTGCAGATTCTACCAAACCTGAGGACACTAATCAAAAGAATGTGTCTACCTATAGAAAATAGTAAGTACCCCTATGAGCCTTTATTGTAAGTGCTATTGATCTATGGGGAATGATGAAAAGGACTATAGAGCATATCAATTGCTCAAGGAACGAACATTTGATACTTACCTGATTAAGGGTGATGAGAAAATCCTAGCTGAAAGAGCGAATGCACAATTCAATCATCCTAGGGCTCAATTCCGTGGATGGGGACGAGGAGGATTCGGTCGAGGAAGAGGCCAACTAAACTGTTATAACTGCGGCCAACTAGGACACTATGCATGTGACTACTGAAATATGACATCGACTTGTTCTTATTGAAAATTGTTGGACCACACCATTGAAGAGTGTCCACAGCTTATTGCGAAGTGGAAAGAAAAAACCAATTAGAATTATAATCAACTCCATAATGCAAATCAAAATGTTCAAAATATTACAACTGATCCAAAGGAGAAGCCACTAACTGTTGTTGTAGTGAACATAGGAGGAGCTATGACATGAGAATATAAAATGAATCATCTACAAGATTCAAGAATCTGAACAGCACCACATAAACAGATACCTTTTTATGTCCAAAAATAGAAGGGGGTCTTCTTTGAGGCCCTAAATGAGTTTATGGGAGGACATAATGGAGCTTCGACCTCGAATGGTCCCCTAGTATTTGATGAGGGGATTTTCTATGACATGTCACCATGCTTTTCCCACTCCATCCCAGAGAAGTCGATAGGAATAGTAAGTACTTTGAAGAATTTCTTGAAAATTTGTCTGGATTTAGTTAAGGATGAAAATGCATTGGACTAATTATCTAGTTTGTTAGAAGGACTTGAAGAAGATCTCCAACAAGAAAGGGTTGCTAATCATATTCATAAAAGAAGAAATATTGGAGGAAAGATGCATATGAGAGCTCAAATTGGAGATTATTATATGGATTTCATTATACTGGATCTGGGGTTAGATGTCGACATTCTGACGAAAACAATACGAGAGAGTATGGGAAAACCCAAACTAGTGTGATCCCTCGTCCAAATTCAGTTGGAAAATCAATTGAAGGTTCTTCCAATTGGTTGATTGCTGATATTTCCTGTAGAAGTGGAGGGGATCCGAATGTGTGAAGAATTTGAAGTGATAGAAATTGTTGATGACATGAATCCATATCCAACACTTCTGAGTAGTGACTAGCCATTGAAAATCACACCATTATCAACTTCAAGAAGAGGATTCTGTCATTTCAAGATTCATAGATGAGAGTAGTTGCACCTTTGGATCCATAGGGACAACGGTATGTGCAACCTGTCCGAGGATAATATCATGAGGGAGATCTGTATAATATCTACAACATTTATTCTCAATTAGATGATTATATTGATTCGATAGCCAATGGTAAGCTAAGTTGGTGGAGTGTCATATTTTGTTCATATGATTTGGGAGAAGCGTTGGAAAATTAGAAGAATCATCTATACAAAGCTTCCACTTGGAATTGTGCTCGGACCACAAAGTATCTATGATGGGTGGGTACTGAGGTATGTGATTTTCCTACATATCAAGGGGTTCCTAACTTGGATGCATTTCTTGTCAATTTTGAAATTAAGGTGTCAGAAGAACATCAACGGATGGACTTAGACGCAACTCTGAAGGCTATCCAGCGAGGTGGTGTGTTGTTCATAAACAATATATCTCAGTATGGCTGTAGTGTCGAATATTGGTAGAGATACAATTTGGAGACATAGTTCCTTATGTTGGAGAAAAGTACACAAGGATGACAAGTAATGTCAATCATACCAATTATTTTGATGTGGCATGGAAAGTTGTACCAAAACAGGAGTGGGTGCATATGTTTATACATACGTTGGATGTGATACCAAGAAATTCGTATACATTGCTTAAAATGTGGAGAGGAACATTAGAATGGGATGAGCTTACCGTCGCTCATATTCCAGAATCTGAAGGAAGCTGAGCATTAGAGGGACCTGGCATATCATCCAAAAAATTTCTAAAGCAGTTAAATATTAAAAAGGTAAATATTGGTTCCCCTGAAAATCCAAAATTTGCAAACATTGGTGATTATTGGGATGATAAGATTGTCAGGAAAATTACCAACTTGCTGAATGAGTTTCAAGATATGTTCCCGACAAAATTCTCTAAGATGAAGGGAATTGTTGGAGACTTGGATGAGATGCATATTCCATTAAAACTAGACACTAAACCAGTAATGCAGATACACTATAGATTGAACCCGAGGTATAAATAAAAGGTTAAAGTAAAGCTCGACAAGATTTTGGATGTAGGAATTATTGAGCCTGTCAAGGAATCAGAGTGGATTAGTCCTATGGCCATTCATGAAAATAAAATAGGAATAGTCTATATATGTGTTGAACTTGAAATTAAATGATTCCTGTCTACATGATCCCTTCCCCACACCTTTTACAGATGAGTTATTGGAGAGCGTTAGAGGACAAGAGGTATACTCTTTTATTGATGGGTTTTATGGATACCATCATATCATAATAAAAAAATAAGACCGACATAAAACTACTTTTGCGACAAAGTGGGGATGATTTCAATACACGGTAATACCTTTTGTCCTTAAGAATGCCCCTCCTATATTTTCTAGGATAGTTGGTGTTACATTTAAAGACTTTATCCATAAATGATTAGAAGTATATTTTGATAATTGGATAGTGTATGAGATGATCTTGAGAATCATATTGAAAGTCTTTGATTAATGTTAGAACATTGTAGACAATTTCAAATTTATTTAAACTTGAAAAAGTGCATATTTTGTGCACCTTTCAGCATCTTGTTGGGTCATGTTGTTTGCAAAGAATGGATATTTATGGATCCAATGAAGATGGTTATTATTGTTGACTTTCCTCCACCTAATTTAGTCAAGCATTTGAGAACCAAACCGAGGAATACATGTTATTATCGTAAGATTATCATGGGTTACATTGAAATCACTGCACCAATGGAGAAGTTGTTGAAGAAAGATGTAAAGTTATAGTGGAATGAAGAATGTCGGAAGAGCCTCGACACGATAAAGAAAAGTTGGTTTCATTTCCAATTATGGTTTTTACATATTGGCGAAAGGAATTTCATGTTCATGTAGATGCATCATCAGTTTCTCTTGGTGTGGAGTTGGCACAACCAGGTGAGGGATCTATTGACCATCTGATTGCATTTGAAAGTAGGAACCCGTCGATACCAAGACCGAGAGAGAAGGTATTTCCATGGTTTATGCCTTCCATAAATTCCAACATTATTTATTGGCTGGACATTTTAAGATGGTACAGACCATTCTACACTTAGGTACTTGGTCAATAAACCAATGTTGGGGGGGTGAGATCTGTTATTGGCTACTTCTCTTCCACGAATTCGACTTTGAGATCATTGTAAAGACGGAGAGACTGAATGCTGGACCTAAGCATCTATCGTAGTTGGAGATAGGGGAAGAGTCGACTAACCTGGATGATAATATGCCTAACGCATAACTTTTTGTGAGTAAAATGGTCGATGACTATTATGAATACATTTTACAATTTTTGGAGACACAAAAGGAACCAAAAGGATACAACATAGTACAAAAGAAATAGTTGGTTGTAAAATTTGTAGATATCCATTTGATAGTTGGACAATTATACAAAATAGGATCGGATGAGATTCTCATCGCTGTGTTTTAGAACATGAGCAACCACTAATTTTAGAAAAATATCATGAGGGGGTGGAAGGAGGGAACTACATGGGAAAAGCAACTGCGAAAAAGATACCGTAGGCTGGCTTGTGGTGGGCCATGCTACATAGAGATGCATTTGAATATTGTAAGAACTGTGACATTTGTCAAAGGATGGGAAATCCATCCAAATGGGATTAAATGCCTTTGGTTCCACATATAACATTGCAGGAATTTGGCAAGTGGGTTGTGGAATTGTGGGACCCATCAACCCACTAGGTAAAAGAACAAATCTCAGATATATAATCACCGTGACTGATTATTTGACTAGATGTGATGAGGCTACCCCAGTAAGGACTGTATGACTGTGACCATTGCAAGGTTTTTGTTTGAGAATGTAGTTGCAAGGTTTGGATGTACCAGAGTTCTGCTAAGTGACCAAGGTGCACATTTTGTCAATACAACGATTGAAGCTCCTACAGAGGAATTTCAAATACACCATAGAAAAAATATACATTATCATCCATAGAAGAATGACACTATTGAGGCCTTGAAAAAAATTATGGAGAATGCACTAACTAAAGTTTGTAATGTGAACAATGATGACTAGGACCTAAAAGATCCTACAGTATTGTGGGAATATAAAAGTACCTGTAAGAACCTAATAGGGAATATCCCATTTTGGTTAGTTTATAGGAAATAAGCTATCACTCCCATGGAGTATATTGTTCATGGTCTAAGGATAACTGCTTTCACCTATATGTCTGATACTGGTGTTGTTGAGGAGAGGTTGTTGCGATTACTCCAGTTGGATGAGGATTTCTTTCAGGAAAAATTTCACCAACAAGTTGAAAAGGAGCAACAAAAGGCTTGGCATGACAGACACATCAACATGAAACAATTTTGACGAGGGAATCTAGTTCTCCTCTATGATAGCAAGTTTTTGAAGCATCCGGACTAACACCATAAATTGTCCACATATCTCTCTATGGTCCAAACCATAATTATACACCATAATCCCACCATTATTCCCTCCATTTTGACCTTTACAATTAAATTCCACCCAAATTGGTCCAAAAACTCATTATTCCTTCCCTCATAAATATAGGGAAGATGGAAATTTATTGCAAGATAACCCCCATTCTCCCAAAAAGGACCAAAAAAACCTTAAAATGAGAATGGGTCAAAAAACATGGAAAAATACCATACACTACGAAAAAACATGGACCAATACCATGGGAAATAAAATCTTGGATCATCGTATGAATACATTGTGAAGGTATCCCCACAAACATTACATGATTCCATAACCTTACTGTTATCACCCAATAATTTTTTGTATGGTTGTGGTAGGAGAATCATTGGGGTAACCATTTCAAACAAATCTTTAGACTATATTCTAGCCTATGCAATCAGAGAGGGCTCTCTCTTGTCATAGGGTCATTCACATACAAATACAACTTTAAACAAGCATCTAGAAGGCTAGATTTCCGAGGAGAAGGGTAGTTGAGGTTTTAAAGAGTGTAAGACAGACAAATAGGAAGCAACATTGGGAAATGGAGTCAAAACCTGAAACATTCAAGGACTTACAACAAATAATGACCAATGATAACCTTCATAGTATGAGGCAAAGTAAGTGTTAATATTCAACAAAATATCTTTAAGGGATGACAGATAGAAATGAGAGAAATCCCAGTGAAAAAAGAGGCACCTATCTATGTATGATTCTCTTGGAACACCTTTATCATAAACATAACAAAGGATAATAACGGAAATGGAGCATCTAAAAGAGGATGAATTCCAAGACATTTACCATAAAAACATAAGAAACATGTTATTCGATGCAGGGAGTGCTAAACAAAGAAGGAATTCATTGCATACAACTAGAAACGCATTAGCAAAAACTACACAAACATGAAAATGAAGAAAACAGGGGAAAACAGACTAAACAGTGAACACTGTGATGAATCTCAGACAGTCAGGGTATGCTTTGCATTAATTACTTCCAAGAAAAGTTCTAGAGCTACAAAACCAAGTGCAGAGGCTTCAAAATGAATGTCGAACGCCCTTTTTTCCTCTATTGAGGTTACATTTATAGTGACATGGGCTCCCGAGACCAACCTAGAAACATAACAAAATTCAATTTACCAAAATTGGGAATCAATCCCGCACACATAAAATCCTAATAGATTCTAATCTAGCGGGTTAACCATGATCACGAGAAAATCGGGAAAGCATGCTGGGATGTGTGTGATGGACAAAATGGGAAAACTAGACACCTGGAACTCAGGCTCGCTTGATTGAAAATGAGGGTTCAGAGCACCTCCAACGACCTTAAAAAGTTTCATTACTCCTTGCAACTTTAGCTTTCAAAATCGATGCTAGTCATAGATCTGCATCTACTTAGAGTCTGACCATTGGAATATGCACCATTGCACTCCATAAAGTGACTTTTGCACCTCTATTTCTTAGCGCGATATCCAATGGGGAGGGGACACGTCATTTACGCACGTTTCTCATCGTGCAAGTGCTCTTCGAATTTGATTTCACAAGTTCACCCAGTGAAATCAATCTCCACCGTAGATCTTATGTAGAAGCGTTCCGATCCATTGATCTTACGAGAAGTGGATCACGAAATGCGGGATTCCAGCTTTCTTGAAGCTCAATTTGATTTTTCTGCTTCTGCCTTATCCTTTCTGCCCTTTATATTTTCACAGCGTTGATCTCCTTTAGGTTCATCCTTAGCCATTGATCTGAGATCAAGCTGTGGGTTGCAGAAAGTAGAAGTCGGGGCTTCTGCTTTCCCGATGCTAAATTTTCTACTTTTCGCCTCTCTACTCCCTTATGGGCCATTGGTCTATGGGGAATATTTCTGGATCGTCGATCTTGCAGATTGTGGAAAATAAGATTTCAAATTTTTTTGCAACCAAACTCTGTGTTTTCGATTTTTTATTTCCACAGGCTCCGCTCCCTTCCGGGTCGTTGATTTGCGCGGAATCTTTTTGGACCGTCGATCTTGCGGAAGGCAGAAGTTTTAACTTTTTACAACCAAATTCCTATGTTTCCTCCTTTACACTCCCACCTTTATGCTCCTTTCTGAGCTATTGATATTCACCTAAAGCTTTTCGAACCATCGATCTTGCGGATTGTGGAAAGTCGAAGTTCAACCTTTTTACGATCAAATTTTGTATATTATGCTTTTCGATTTCCGCCATTTTGCTTCCCTCTTTTTATATGTCCATCTATCTATCCCGGGTTCATCCTTGACCATCGGATATCGAGCTGTGTAAGGTGGAAATCAGGTTTTCCATCTTCACATAACTGAGTCTTTTCCTTTTCCGCTTTTCTGCTCCTGATTTTTCCTTGGCGGAAATGATTTTCGGCCCTTGATTTTTCTCTACTATGCATCCAATCCATCCATTCTGGTCATCTTTTAGCCTTCATCATATTTTTCTTACCCATGTAGATTTATAAGGCTAAAACTCAATATTTTCATCTTTCTTTCACTGGTCTAAACTTTAGCAGGGGAGTTAGTGTAAATGCATATGTAAAAATCTTTAAATTTTAGCACAAGTTCTAACAGCGGCTCAAACTCAGGGATGCTTTCCTCCCTGTGAGGTAGCAAAGAACCCCGTAGACCAAGTTCCTGGTTCATTGGACCCTATGTACCTACAAAAACCCCAGCTAGCTGCACCACTATGCACTATCCCGAAGGCCTATCACCTCAAAATTTGAAATAGTGCCTGTAACTTCAAATTTGCAAAAAGAAAAAGAAAACCAAATAACGACTCCTCTTGGGGACCTTATTGCCTTCACTTATGGATTTAAGTCTATCAAGGACCTATACACACATGCAATGTTAAAAATAAATGGTATATACAATGGCATGGGAATTGAAATTACTTTATAGAAAGTAGTGCTTGAGGAGCCTCCCATTTACAGGAGCTCCAGATACCAGACCACTCTCCTTATCCTCCAGTATGTAGGCATTATTTCCTCTAAAATCTGAAATCTTGTAAGGGGACTTCCACAGGTGATCAAACTTACCATGATTCCATTTCTCTTCATGTGGTGTATCCAATAACAAAACTACATCCCCCATCTAGAAATCATCAGGCTTTGTCCTCCTATCAAAAATATCTTTCATTTTCTCTTGAAATTTTTGAGTTCTGTCAAACACTTGTTCCCTTTGCTACTACAGTTCAATAAATTAATACATCCTCCTCTAAGTTGGATGGGTTTTAGTTTCCTCTTCCTGTAGCAACTTCATCACTGGAAAGCTCAAGGAACTAGGAAAACTTACCTCAGAACCATAAACCAGCTAGAATGGTGAGGTTCCAATGGACTTCTTTACACTGATCCTGCCAGCCCACAAAGTGTGAGTCAATTTTGTGTGTCAGGCCTTCTTGTTCTCCTGCAATATCTTTATGATGATCCTCATGAGGCTCTTATTTGAATATTCTCCCATCCCATTTCCCTATGGATAGTAGGCTGTGGAATTCCCCAACTGTATGTGATGCTTGAAGAAAAATTACACCATCTTCTTTGAATTGAATGCAGGAGCATTGTCAGTGATCATATTTCTAGGGACCCCAAACCTTGAGAATATGTGCTCTTCTAGAAACTGCATAATCACTGTCTGAGTGGCCTGTCTAGTTGGGATGGCTTCAATCCATTTGGTGAAATAATCAATGGCTGTGAGGATCCACCTATGCTATCCTGAGGAAGATGGGTTTGTTTCTCCAATAAAATCCAACCCCCATTCTTGGAAAGGGGCCTCAACATGTATGGTTTTCAAAGGCAATTGTAGAAGCTTCCTATTTCCTTCAAAGATATGGAATTTATGGCAGGCATCGACCTCTTTGTGAGTATCAAAAAAGATAGAGGGCCAATAAAACTATGCCCTCATGATCTTGCTCACAGTGGCCTTCCAACAATGATGACCTCCACATTCTCTTGCATGAAATTCTTCAATGATATTCTTGGCCTCCTTCTCATTCACACAGTTTAGCAACACCCCTCCTAGTTCTTTCCAATACAATTTTCCATCTAAGATGAAAAACCTTGATTCTTTCTTCTTAAGAAATATGGCCCTTGTTCTGTCCATACCCTATGGAGCTTGTAGTTGTTGTAACACAAAGATGATGTCAGTGTACCATGGGGATGAAAGGAAATGCTCAGCTACCTGGGGATCTGACAGTCCTTTAGGAATTTTCTCTTCTCCTGACAATTCTGTAATCATGTGTAGGCTGAGAGCATCACATTTAGATTGTGCCATGATTTTGGCCAGTCCCTGGCGTTTAATCATCTATGTGGGATTGATATCCAAGTCATATTCAAGCAAGTATTCTATCGATTTTCCTCTCCGACCCTAAGGGTCTTATTGGGCCATAATATATTTCACCACACTGGTGGGGACATGAGCACTAATGTGATAGTGTATCATGTACACTCCGGATTCTTTAAAATCCTGCACCAAAGCATAATCATACTTATCCAAGATGTTGTATTTCAAAGGAGTATCTCTCATGGTTTTGCTATAAAAAGCAATGGGATGTTCTTGTCCCTCATGATTCTTCTAACGTAGCAATACCCTTGCCACTGTGTGCTTTGAAGCAAAAGAGAATATTAGGAAATATTTGGAGAAATCAGGGCTTTCTAGTACAGGGGCCTCAGAAATATCCTTCTTGATATATTCAAAGGACTGACTTGCTTTGGGTGTCCACTTGATCTCTTTGTCCTTTCCCAGCATGTTGTTTATATACCTTACTATTTCAGCAAAGGAAGCAATGAACCTTTAAATTTTTTTACCTTCCCCAGAAAGGATTGAACCCCGACCTTATTTCGAGGGAGCTCAATTTTATGAATTGCCTCAACCCTCTTTGGATCTATTTTGATGCCTTCCTGATAAATTATGTGCCCTAGCAACTTCCCTTCCTTCATAGCAAAAAATGACTTCTTTGGATTCTGAGAGATGCTGAATTTTTTGCACTTTCTGAACATTCTCAACAGGTGTGCAACATGTTCTCCATCAGACTGTGAAAAGACAGTGATTTCATCCAAATAGATGACCAAGATCTTGTCCTTTTTGTTAGCAAAATCTATGTCCATGGCCCACTGGAAGGTTTCCCTAGCATTCATGAGTTCGAATGGAATTTTTGCATACATAAAAGTGCCCCAGGACATGGTGAAAGTTGTCTTCTCTTGGTCTCGTGGGTGCACCATGATCTAATTATACCCTGAGAAGCCATCCAAGGTGGAGATCCTTTGGGAACCTACTACCTTCTCCAAAATATAGTCCATTTTAGGGAGAGGGTAATTATCCTTCAAAGAAACTCTGTTCAAGTTCCTGAAATCAATGCACATCCTTATCTCTCCATTCTTCGTCCTTATTGTGACCAAGTTGGCCACCCACCTTGAGAATATAAGGGCCACAATGATTTTTTCCTCAAATAGTTTGTTTATTTCTTTTTCCACCAGGGGCAGCAACTTGGGGTTCATTCTCCTTAGATTTTTTTTGAAAGGAATCTCATCCTTTTTTATTGGTATAGTGTGTTGGATTATACTTGTGTCATAAACCTTGATATCACTGTAGCTCCAAGAAAAAACATTTGAGTATTCTTTCATTAGTGATATGCATTTATGGTTGGCCTCTGATGAGAGTGTTCTTGAGATTTTTAAGAGCTTGGGATGATCTTCTATCCCAATATTAAAATCTTCCACATCTTCACAACTTGGGACAAGCTGGGGTTCCTTGGCAACATCATTTAGATAAAAAATATTTTCTAAAGGAACTAAACCCCTGGGGATAGAGTTACCTTTGAGCTACAAGATTTCCTTTCCACAGGGATTGTTCACATATTCCTACTTCCCTTCAGCCTCCTGCAACTCAGTCTCCCAATATTCCTTAGTTTCATTGCCATCAGCATATTCAACAGGAATAACACCCTTATCTTGTAGAATTTCTTTGGGAGAAGCAATTTGAATTTGCAAGGTTTCCTGAGTGGGAGAATCTGCCTCTAGAATCCCATTATCTTCATCAATAATCAATCCATCAAACTCCCCAGTGAGGGTGAGGAACTTCTAGATTTGCTTGTCATCTTCAAAGACCTGCCAACTCTTAACATTATCTGGGATAAAGGGTCTATGCCTAACTTCGAATTCATATTTTCCACTAGGGTGCATGGGGTCCTTGGAAATAATAGTAGAAGTGGCCAGAGAATCAGCTATACAATTCTGTAATCTGGGAATCAGATTAAAATTGCATTCTTCAGAACATTCTATCAGGCCCCAGGAAGCATTCCTATAGCTTCTCATCCTGGTATGTATGGCCTGATATTCTTTCTGCATTTGTTTAATCCCCAAATTTGAGTCTCCATGTATCACCAACCTCCTGAATTGGAACTCCTTCAAGATCTAAATTACTAACATCATAGCCTCATACTTGGTGCAATCAAAGGCAAGTTTGTAGGAGTAATTCAAAGCTCTTCCTCTTGGGGGTTTCACCAAAACTCTAGCTCCTACCCCTTCTCTGCATGCTGCCCCATCGAAACTTACATTCCACAATCCCTCCATGGATGGTGGTATAATACATATCCATTTGAAGAGCACCTTTGATTTTGGTTTCCCAATATTTTGATAACAACATTCCAAACTTTGGAGGGATGTCAGCGACAACTACATTCATGACTAGGGTTTTTGTAGGGATTTTGGCCAAAGAGATGACCAGATATTTGATGAATCCTAGGCACTTGAATTTATTGGAATCAAAGGAGTAAAGGTATTTGTATGGTCTAGTTACTTCCAACCCCAGCTTATCCATGATCACCCTGAGCGTCAGATTATGGGAGGCTCTTGAATTGAGCATGGAATTGTGCAAGATGGAATTATGAATGTTCAAACTAACATAGAAGGGGGGAACATCTTCATAAGTAGACTCATCTACATGGGGTCCAAATAGGATGGTGGGACTATCATATTGAAGATTCGGGGAATCAGATATCGCAAAAACTTCTCTTGGAGGCTTTAGCACTGAGGCAATTTTGGAATGCTATTCATATTTTTTTTAACAATTCAGTGAGAGGGACATAGATTTTGATCTTTGCAATTTCATCCTCTAGACTAAACAAGGTCTGCCCCTGATCCGAACCCCTTGATTATCCTCTTTTTTCTGTTTCCCTTTGGGATTTGTTACATTCTTGGAGGTGTCCTTAGGGGGTGGACTGCTCTTTGGTTTCCTTGTAGAGGCTTTGTTTGGTGCCTCTTTATTCCTTACAATAGGAACATCTCTATTCCTTAGACCAATCTGTCTTTGAAGATCCAATACAACAAGTTGATAACCCCTCTGAAAATCCTCTGTTTCCCTTGCAGGAAACTCTTTTTCTTCATACAAGGATTCATCGTGTTCTTCTTTGTTCAAAAATCTAGAGGATGATTCAGTGTCTAGTTGATGGATGTCACCTTCAAATTGATCTCCATATTCCTGCTCCACATAATTCCCCTGAAATGGAGGTTTGATAGGTTGATCAGGAGGGTTTCTATGCTCTCTCTGCCTATTTTGGAGGATCGGGTGCCTTCTTACATTCTAGTTTCTTTTTTGGCACTCTTGACCTTCCCTGAGAAGTGGTATGTTGTCCATAGTGAGCCTTTCCATCATCTTCTCCATGGTTCTCATCATCGTGTCCATTTTGGTCTCTTGTGGATTAGAGGAAGAAGGTTGTTTGGGATCTTTATCCTTTCTTCTTTCTCCTTATTCTCTTCTCCATTCTCCCTCATCCCTCGTCATTCTTATGGTAGTAGTCAGATTTACCTCCATCTCTATGACATCATTCATCATATAGATTAGGGAGGCTGACTTTCTTTTGCTCAGTCACAAGGTAAACTCACTATCAAAGCCTTCGACATATTGGAGTTGGGAAGAACCAGGGGGAGGTTTAAACTGGGCAGGAATGGAATTGTATACCTTTATAAACATGTGAGAAAAATCTTGGATAGATTCACTCTCCTTCCTCCTCATTGAATGATATAGGGACAAATACAGCTTGGGATTTTTCTTGTTTTCCCATTTGTTCTTGAAGGAGTCTTCAAAGGCTTGGTATCTGAGAATGGAGTGGTATGGAAGGTGTGTCAACCATCTTCTTGCTTCTCCAGCAAGACATTGGGAAAACAGTTTGGATTTCACATCATCATTGTCTACCTCCTCCAAGTTTTTCCAATCTAAAAACCACTTCAAGTGTTCCTCAATTGAATATCCCCTCTCCCCATTAAATTGTTTGATTCTTTGGCCATATACCTCGGGAAGGTCACAAAGAGGAGAAATGAGGAGTAAAGGGGAGAACCTAGCCATCCCTGGGGTTACAATGGTGTTTCCAAAAGGAGTTGCAGTAGGTATGATAGACAAAATTAGTGTGTTGTGAGGAACTACAGAGCTATGAGGGGTTGTGAAACTAGATGATGTAGGTGATTTGATCTTGAAAGTGGAGCTTAATGCATCTTTTTTAGTGGAAAATAGGGGGCACTATGGGTCAGGAAAGTGTTGGAGATCCCTGCCTAGGGGCTCTAAGGTCTGGGGTGACCAAGAAATGTGGGAGAATTCAAATGCAGAGGTGTCAGAAACCACTTCAAAGAGGCTGGACTCAGATTTAGTCCTCGAGAAGGCTGGCCCAAAATCTTCACCACAATGCTCAGATATAACACTAACAAGAACATCACCTTTAGTAGGTAAGGAAAGAGTTCTGACTAACCTTTGCAACTTATTGGCCCTTTAAATTAGACTCTCTGGATCAAAAATCTCTTGGCAAGATTCAGCATCAGAATTGCTCCTCGTGTTGGTTCTTCTGGCCGCCAGTATTTCCTAGTGGAGTCACCTTCAAAAACGTTTTAGACGAGTCGCCAGGGCATGTATGACCAGCATGTTTCTATGACTGACTCCTCAACTAGGTCATAGAACTAAAACAATGTCATTATCCCAAGGATATAATAGTGATTTTTCCCCAACAATGGCACCAAGATGTTATCACCCAATATTTTTTCCTATGGTTGCGGTAGGAGAATCACTAGGGTAACCATTACAAACCAATATTTAGACTATATTATAGCCTATACAGTTAGAGAGGGCTCGCTCCTATCACAGAGTCATTCACATACATATATAACTTTAAACAAGCATCCAAAAGGATAGATTTATGAGGGGAAGGGTAATTGAGGTTTTAAAGAGTGTCAAATAAACAAACAAGAAGCACCATTGGGAAATAGAGTCAAAACCTGAAACATTCAAGGACTTACATCAAATAATGACCAGTGATAACCTTCATAGTCTGAGGCAAAGTAAGTGTTAATATTCATCAAAATATCTTTAAGGGATGATCGGATAGAAATGAGAGAAATCCTAGAGAAACAAGAGGCACCTATCTATGGATGAATCTCTTGGAACAAAGTTTAGCATAAATATAACAAAGGATAATAACTGAATTGGAGCATCTAACATAGGATGAATTCCAAGAAATTTACCATAAACACATAACAAACATGTTATCTGATGCAGGGAGCGCTAAACAAAGAACATATTCCTTGCATACAACTAGAAACGCATTAGAATAAACTACACAAACATGGAAATGAAGAATACAAGGGAAAATTGAATGAACAGTGAACACCATGATGAATGTTAGACATTCAGGGTATGCTTTGCATTAATTACTTCCAAGAAGAGTTGCAGAGCTACAAAACCAAGCATAGAGGCTTCAAAATGAATGTCGAAAACCCTTTTTTCCTCTATTGAGGTTACATTTATAGTGACATGGGATCCCAAGACCAACCTTGAAATAGATCCAAATTTAGTTTACCAAAATCGGGAATCAATCCCACACACATGAAATCCTAACAAATTCTGATCTAGCATATTCGCCATGATCACGAGCAAATCGAGAAAGCATGTTGGGTTGCGCATGATGAACAAAGTGGGAAAACCAGACATGTGGAACTTAGTATCGCTTGATCGAAAACGATGGTTCAGAGCACCTCCAATGACTTGAAACAATTTCATTCCTCCTTGCTAATTTAACTTGTGAAATCGATGCTAGTCGTAGATCTACATCTGCTTAGATCCTGACTGTTGGAATATGCACCATCGCGCTCCATATATTTACTTTTTCACCTCTGATTTTTAGTGCGATATCCAATGGGGAGGGGACACGTCATTTATGAACGTTTCTCATTGTGTAGGTGCTCTATGACTGAGTGTGCAAGTTCACCCAACGAAATCAATCTCCGCCATAGATCTTATGCAAAAGCATTTCAAATCATTGATATTGCGGGCTGTGAAATGTGGGATTCCATCTTTCTTGAAGCTCAATATGATCTTTATGCTTCCAACCTTTAGTTTTCCATAGCGTTGATCTCCTTCGGGTTCATCCTCAGTCGTTGATCTGAGATCGAGATGCGGGCTGCGGAAAGAAGAAGTCAAAGCTTCTGCTTTCCTGATGCTAACATTTCTACATTTCTGATTTTTGCCTCTCTACTCCCATCCGGGTCATTGATCTGCGCAAAATATTTCTAGACCGTCGATCTTTTGGATCACGAAAAACATGATTTCAAATTTTTCTGCAACCAAAGTATATGTTTTCGATTTCCACTTTTCGCCTCTCTGCTCCCTTCTGGGTTCCTAATTTGCATGGAATCTTTCCAGATCATCAATCCTGCGGATCGTAGAATGCGGAAGTTTGAACTTATTACAAGCAAATTATTGTGCGTTCTCCTTTCCTCTCCCACATTTATGCTCCTTTCTGAGCTGTTGATCTTTGCTGGAAGCTTTCTAGACCATCGATCCTACGCATCGAGGAAGGAGGAGGTTCAACCTTTTTACAACCAAATTTTGTATCTTTGGCTTTCCGATTTTTTCCATTTTGCTTCCCTCTTTTTCCTGGTCCATCGATATATCCCAGATTTGTCCTTGACCATTGGATATCGGGCTGCGGAAGGTAGAAATCGGGTTTTCCATCTTCACATAACTAATTCTTTCCCTTTTCCTCTTTTCCTCTCCCGATTTTTCCTTAGCGTAAATGATTTTCGGCCCTCGATTTTTCTCTGCTATGCATCCAGGCCGTCCGTTCTTGTCAAATTTTAGCCTTGTTCATATTTTTCTTACCGATGCACATTTATAAGGCTGAAACTCAAGATTTCATCTTTCTTTCACTGGTCTAAACTTTAGAAGGGGATTTAATGCAAATGCATATGTAAAAATCTTTAAATTCTAGCACAGGTGTTAACACTTACATTCCTACACCTCTTTGCCACACCAACCCACGTTGCATGTTGAGTTTACTCCATGCAACCCTTGATTCCTTTCTCATCGATAACCCTTGTTGGAGAATATCGGAGAACTAGACTGTGAGAGCCATCAAACCACATCCTCAAATGACTAGGGTGGCCCATTTCATAAAAGGTATGTTGCATTTGTCTTATTAGTTAGAAGAAAATTATAAAATATAAAAAAATATGTGTTGTTGCTTATTTGATAGTCAAGGTTGAACACTTCTCTTGCACCATGAAATATACCCTTAGATCCGACTGATCTAAGGTAGGTGATTTTGCGCATAGCTGGAGATAAATGTCCACTATAGTTTTGGTGACTCCACTGACTTGATCCTCTTGGATATTTGTTTTTGCATGTTGTTTACTAGTTTGTTTTACTTGGGAACCCTTAACCGTCATAACTTTGACCCCCGTTCGACATATCTGAACCAATTCCTTCCCAGTTCCTGCTGTCCTGGCCCTAACCGACGGTTTTTCATAAAACAATTTTAGTTCTGGTTGGATTGTACCTTTTCGACAGAAATACATGACCCAGGTCGCACCTTTTTTCTCGATAAGCATGACCTGGGTCTCGTCTTTTTCCCTATTAAGTGCGAATTAGACCCAAAGTCTATATCACGCCTGTCATGCATTCTAGAGTGACCCAGGTCTCTCATGTGACATTTTTTAGAGTGATTTGTCATGTGAAAACCCCTGTTAAGTGCGACCTTCATTTTTCATCTCTTTTTTCTGTCACAGTCATGATTGTTTCTTAGTCCAGTGATACCCTGACCAGACCTATTCCATTGGTAGGCACGACGTGTATTTTTTCCAGTTTTTTGAGGTGTTTAAGACCCATTCCTGACCTCATGTTTGTGATATGTCTTTGTACTGACTATCTTTTTCCATATTTGATTTCCTATATCCCCTTGGTGTGTTTTGCAGTCCCATTTTTCTTGTATGTGAGGCTATCTTAGTCGAGCTTAGTATTTGAGACCCCTCGTTTGTTTCCTACACCGTACAGAGTTCCTTGTGTGCTTATTTACTTGCATATGTTATTTTATCTGGAAGAATTAGTTTTTATGTGTTGCAAAGCATTTAATTTCGGTACCGTTCTTTATTTTTTAGCATATGCATATCTGGCATGAGAGTGCTGAGTTTTAGAGATCACACTATACTTGTGCACACATCTCACACCTTAAAATAAGCGCTTGGTTCATAACCCCAGGATGAGCCTAAAATTTATTTTAACTCAACCAACATTGTAACCTCATTTGAAAAATAAAATAATATTGTAGTTAAGCTATGAAACTAAGGATAGGAATACAAATAACACCCCTTTGTCACATACATCTAAGACATAGTTTTTTTCTTCTAGGGAACCGAAGCCCTTTGGTATTTGTTGACAGGTCATAACCAGTTTATTGGGGGCCCTCCCGCTTTGTCGGGGTAAGCCACAACGAAGGGGTTATGGAAGTCAGGGTGGAATACAGCACTCCATTATGTACCAAAGGCTAACCGTTCATATTCCTCCTCATTCATACTGAGGACCATATCGGGTGTTGAGGAACAAAGGGATGAAGTACCAGGAAACCATTCCAAACATTTCATGAATGAGGTAGCCTAGTTCCCAGTCTCTTAGGGATATTTTACTTGAGATCGCTCTCGTTAGTGGGATTCTCTTAGCCTTTAGTTCTTCCATTTTGTATTGTTTGACAGTGGATTTCACCACCCAACAAAGGATATGATTTTTTAGGGGCTTCCATATTATAGATAGGAGATTTCTTGCACTTATACCCCAAGGGTTAGTGCATTATTTTCTTCATAGGTGGTGTTTCTTGTTGGATTTATGGCCGCTTTGTTGTAGACTCATTTGTTGTGACACACTGTTGTAGTTTTGTTTTAGAGCTTTCTTTTTGGCCTGTGTGACACCATTTATCAAATCTCCTTTTGCACACTTAGTTTTATTTGTATTTTTGAGCTTGCATTTTCCACCCTTGATCCTTCATTCATCATATAGCACACCATCATGCCACCATTGCTCCACCACAGTACTCCCAGATACTTAGGGGGCATACCCCTCAATTTGGTTCCTTAATATGTCATTGTTGGATCCATATTCAATGTCGTTCACCATGTTCAGAGCCATACACTGCATCTAAGTCAGATTTAGATTCCTATCATTCCAAACCTACCTTCTTCATTGCCCCATTTAGCCCCATGGTTGGTGAACCTCCCAACCCCTTCCAGGGGGGATTTTTGGTAGTGGACTTATGAAATCTCCACCTGTCATACCAGATATCACTTTTACTGGCCCTACAGGCCCTAGTCCTAGTGGGCTCCTCGCCACCGCACACACTGATACTGGTTCGCTACCCACTAGTGGTAGCCCCAATCAAGCAACCATGGTTCACACCATTCCTACATTCATGTGTGGGGACACCAACCCTTCCAACACTCTTTTGACTATTCACACCATTTCAATGACTACTTCTACTCTAGGGAGTTAGCCCTACCAACCCCCATTTTCCCATGGTAACTGCATGCCCTCCGACCCCAACACCATTGTTGGCCTTCCCAGAACTAGTCCAGGTCCTAGTCTGTCATTCATGGCTAGTATCAACCTACCCAATTTTGTGCGGTTAACGAATGACCCCATCCTTAATGGCTCATTATGGCCTCCCATGCTTACCAAAGTCCCTTTTGACATCCCCAAGTTAGAGAAAAAGGTGGGAGAAGACCCTTCAAACCATGTCATGTCCTTCCACTTATGGTGTTCCTACAACAACATAGTGGAAAACTCTATCTAATTTGGCTATTCCAGCGCACACTCACTATCCTTGCAGCCAAATGGTACATTGTGTTTCCCCCTGCCACTTATCCTGATTTTTCCTCTTTAGCCTCGATGTTCCTCTAGTACTTCCAGCTACCTGTCCATTATGATGAGGGCATGGAAATCTTATTATCCTATAGATAGAATACTTCTACCCACATCACAGATCACAATGCACATCCATGAGTGGCATCGTCATCGTAGTTTGTGCAAAATCCAGTTAGATGACAGGATCTTCCTTGATTGGTTTCTTAAAGCCTTACTCCTCCCTATCGCCAAGGATTTTGCTTCCAAGCACCCACAAACTGAGGAAGAAGCAATCCTCAAAGCATAGTAGTTCAACCTTATCTATGCCCAATCAAGTTACCTTTACACCAACATACCTGATGTTGCTCGTGTTGGATCCTCACAACACGATACGTCGAGGGAATCCTATGCTACTAATGGATTCATTGGCTTTATCACCCGAAACCCCCACCTGTACATTGCCTCTCCCTTGTTGATGCCTTACTCTGGTAACATTGCTAGTGTTTCCCAACCTAGCTACACCCTAACTTTTTACATGCATTGGCTTAGTCTGGAGCCACACCTTCATATGCATCTCTTGTACTCATTCCTCACATTCATGGATCGACTTGTATCACACCTATGTGTAATAGTGAGATAGTAGGATTTGCATCCCATCTATTTGTTATCGCCTAATACCCACCACCTGTGCAACCTACACGTGCTCCGACCTTGACTCCTCCTGTTCCTCAAGGATAAGTGTATGCTCAACAAGACCTTCCCAATCAACCCACACCCAATAACCAACAAGGGTAGGGAAGAAGACATAGAGGTAGGAACCAAGGATACAACCAACCTCAAGGGGGCGGTCAAGAAACTAACCCTCCTAACAACAACGAAGCTAATGCCCCTGCACAAAACCCCCATCGTCCACCTAGACTTATGAAGAACCCTCGGTTATGGACTAACCATCTATGTTCCATATGTGATGTTTATGGCCATTATGCACACCAGTTCCCCATATACATAGAGTCCGCCACCTATTACAATCCAAAAATCAACATGAAACCAATGTTGTCGCTCCAGCACAACCAAACATAACACCACAAGGTCCTCCACTTATGGTAATTCAGAACCCGTTACTGAATCAAGGTATGGTTACAACCCAACCATTGGTCCAACCAAACACCACAACCACTTCTTCGATTCAAACCCTTGATCTTGGTGTCCATCACCTTATGACATTGTCATATGATGTCAACTTATAGACTCAACACAACCAATATGGATCCACTAAGAAAATCAATAATCCCTCCATGACATCTACCTCCATCACTCTCAATATGTCCTTAAATTTGTTGAGACCCCCCATGGATGGGACTGCCAAAGCCCCTAGGTTCCCTTTGCGTCACATTGTGAACAACCCCACAGCTAGAGCTATTCTCAATTACAATATCATCGATGACTTGGCCCAGTCTCCATCTGCCATGTCCTCTCTGGAAGTATTGCAAATTTGTCCTCCGCAACGAAAAGCCTTGTTATCTGCTTGAGGTGTCGTCGACCCTTCTGATTCCATGTAGATCACTTTCGACTTGGATCAAGGAGAGTCTTGGATTCCATCATCCGTAGCCTTCCAGGTTCTGCTCACCATTCAGAATTTGTTCATTCATCAATGCATCATCGATGAGGGTGAATCCACTTGTGTTATGTCAACCTTCGTTTGGCATAAGTTAGGATCCCAAACCCTTCAACCCTCAAACACCACCCTTCGTTCCTACGATGGTTGCATTTCCCAACCACAAGGTGTTGTCATAAATTTCCCCATTGAGTTAGTAGGTAAAACCGTGTTTATTGACATCGAGGTTGTGAATGCCCAGTTATATTACAACCTCCTCCTTGGACGTAGTTACAGGTATGCAATGTGAGTCATTGCATCTATTGTCTTCTAACTCCTGATGTTCCCCCATGATGGTAAGATTGTGACTATTGACCAATTGATGTATTATGATCCTTAAGGACCGACCACTCTGGATCATGTTTTCCCTACCATCGACACCACCATCGATAGCGTAGCCATCCCCTCCCTGGTTTTTGTTGGTCTAGGCCTGTTTACCATCACCCCTTTTACTAACACCTTTTTGTCCCTAATACCTCCTCCCTATACAGATGACATATTATATTTGTGCTCCATCACATCTGGTAACCTTTCGACCTCGTCGCAACCTCGGTCATAGCCCCCACCATAGACCATGCCCCCTCCCAGTATTTCTCCAGGGAATTATTGGGGTTCATTTTTCGTACACACCATCCCCTTTGTCTTTCCACCCTATGGAATCATGAGTAAACCAATCATGGCTACTCTAAACCTTTTGAGATTCTCTTTGGGAATTCCAGTGTGGTACCTTGATCCATCCAATCCCACCCCAACACCAGAAATCATGCTAAGACCAATCCAACCTATTGAGAAAATGCCACACCCACCTCTTGATACATAGCCATCTACTTCTGCATCTACTCCTGTGCCCCCTCCTCCCATGATGACTGGGGTTAAGGAGACAAAATCCTTGACAGAACCACATCTACCTCCTACATGTTCCTTATGCGATGTATGCAACACTGTGACACAAAATTATCTCGATTTGTCATTTCTTCGCGCCCATATGCACACAAGAGTAGAGACCAATGACACTCCAGTTGTTAATGTACCAACCATCCCTATTATTAAGAACAAATCACTACGAACAAACCAATAATGTGTAGTTTGTGTCCTATACGGTCATTATTATTGTCATTACCCAAAGTTTCCTGAGTACTGGTCCCTCATTAACTTTCGCAAGCACTCCAACATTTTCCTCGAGGAAATCCACTCTATGGCCTCTTCCTCAGACACCAGCAACACCATCTTTATGATCTCCACTTCGATTCATCCTCCCCCCTCATCAACCGTGAAATATCCCTCTGATCTAACCTAGTGCCTCTTTCATAATGATGAAGAGATCCTTGAAACTTCCACCGGTTTAACGCCATTCCATTTAGTCCATAGTGTGGAGGCGACTCTTCCCATTGAATGCCAGATTTTTTCACTCTTCCTTGCCGTCGAGCTTCTACCTGATACTTCACCCATTAGAGAGAATTTGAGGTCAAAAATGGGCCTTAAAAGGACCAAAATGTACTATCAAAATCAACCAATTACATTCTAGTAGATGACATCATCCCCCATGGTTGAGGTGGCATTGCATGAGTTAAAAATGTTTATTTGTCACATTTTCTATGTTGGATGAAAATCCATAGTTAACCAAAGTAGTGGTACAAGTACTTTTAAGTCATAAAGTGAAGTATTCACAATAAAAGTCATTTCACACATTCTCATAAAATAATATTATTGTTATTTTCAAGTAAAGTACTCACAATTCACTTTCTCATAAAATAATATTATTGTCATTTTCAAGTAAAGTACTCATAATTCATAAAAATGTCTTTTCACATTTTTTTATAAAATAATATATTATCATTTTCATGTTTTTTAATTTTAAATTATATATTCACTCAATTGTATTTAATATCATAATTTCAAACTAATATATATATATATAATCTTGTACTTTAAAAATAAATTAAATTCATGAATGATATTTATATGAAAAAAAATATGTTAGTTATGCATATAAATTAAATTCATTTTTGCTTAATTTTATTTACAAGTTCAAGACAAATAAATGTTAAAGGACAATAAATTTTTGGGAATTTACAATGAATCTTAGTCACATCATTCTAGAGTTATTTTATTAATTTTATTTATAGTCAATTTAGAAAAGCAACTCAACCATGGTTATTTATATTGTGCATAAAAAATAGTGTAGGAGGTGAGTTGTCATATATACCTACTCCATAAAACCCCTAACTCATAATATTTTAATATAGCTTATATTTTTGTAGTACATCTCTTAGGAGGCCCATTTTTTACCTCAAATTCTCTCTAATGATTGGAAAAATCCCTACTTATGCTTGAACAAACCGATGAGGATCGTCACATTTCTCTCCAAATACTCGAAGTGGCTAAGATTCAGTTGAAGTTCTATTATGACTCCCACATCCACCCACATACCTTTAACGAGGGGGACCTCATCCTCATCTACAATTAAGCCAATGATAAGACTAGAAAAGGGAAGCTCGAATCCATGTGGTATGGCCCTTATGTCATCCATCGATTTCTTGGCTAGGGGGCATATCTTTTTGTTGACTCCGACGGTCGCCTATTGAATAATCCCCGCAATGGGCTCCATCTCAAGAGATTCTATGCCTAAGTCGACCACCCTGAATATCCTTGTATCATAGTTTTTCCTTCTTGTTTTGCATCGTTTTTACCATGTGTCTCATAGTTTGTTTCCTTGGTTGTTCCATATGGATCCTACCTTTCCCTCCTATGTTGGTTTTGCTGATGGTGCAAGTACATGATCTTCTAATCTCTCCTTTCCTGCGTGGGACATTTATTCCCCATCGCATGAGTTGATCCATATCAACGAAATGTGTGTTGGTATTTCTACCAACAACCAAGATTAGTACGACGTTGTTTCTGGTCTCCTGACCTCCGCCCTTTACTTGGGTATTCGCCTCCTTGATGTATTCCTAGAGTCCCAGCTGCTTGTCACATAGTTGAATAACTGCTACAGGGTACGTGATCCCTGCCTCTTTAGAAAGTTCTTACGTAGTAGACACTTAGTTATACATTTTGAATCTGTTTCATTTATGCATGTTCCGAGAATTCTCAATAGTGTAGCATACCAAATGGCTAATGACGTTCTAGAGTGGCACATCAATCATCGCATATAGGAAATAAACTGCATCATGCATCATCATATAGTCATGCATACATGTGTCATATACATCATATAAGCATATTCATCATCATAACAAGAGAATCATAAAAAACATAAAAATACAAATGGATAATGGCGTTCTAGAGTGGCACATCAATCATCGCATATAGGAAATAAACCGCATCATGCATCATCATATAGTCATGCATACACGTGTCATATACATCATATAAGCATATTCATCATCATAACAAGAGACTCATAAAACACATAAAAGTACAAAAATATGCATCCACATTCATCCATATCATAATATCATAATCACTACAAAAAATAGAAGCTCCACGTGATTTCTCGTTTGATAATACATATCATACAAAAATTCCCCATGCTCAAACACATTACGGTGCATTACCACAGGCTGCTAATCTGACTCTGAGTCCTTTGACTCTGTCTCCTCCTCAGTATCCTCCTCCTCATTTGATCTCTCCTCCTCCATCCACACATTTCCCTATGTCATTGCTTTGACATACTCAATAGCCACTCCAATCCTCCTCATCAGATAGATCGAACAAGTTGAGAAGGAGCAACAAAAGGATTGGCACAACAACCATATCAACATGAAATAGTTTCAACAAGGAGACTCTAGTTCTCCTCTACGATAACAAGTTTTTGAAGAATCCTGGTAAGCTTCAAATACATTGGTTGGGTCCATATATTGTCAATTTCATTACTAAGGGGAGCACAGTTCAATTGCAGAAGTTAAATGGGGAGGCCTTGGACGGGTTAGTGAATGAATTTCTTTTAAAACCTTCAAAGAATAACTATATTTTCCTTGATTGAAATTGGATATATGAAAAAGGGGAAGTTTCTTTTGTTGAAGTTGTCTTTTGTATATCTCTATGTTGGTCAACATATTATGTATCACAATAGTGTATGCATTTAGTCGCAGTACTAGCCATACAGTTAGAGCTAGTCTTAAATCACAGTTGGCTTTTATGACGCTTTGATATGTTAAGTCTGTTAATGTAATTGTAACTTCGGAATGTATTCACTTGTATTTATTATCTATTGTAACCTTATGTTTATTTCGGGATGTACTTATGTCATGTCATGCCCTGATGTTCCTATCGGGAAGATCTATAATGTAAACAAGTCATGTCAAGTCATTGTGGGCAGCCCTCCTATTGTCTAAGGGTTAAAGTCCCTGCAGTTCTGGGGCACTAGGGTTATTAGACTCTCCTAGAGAGGTAAGCCCTAGTAGGGTTTTAGTCATGTCAGGAATTAGTATAAATAAGGTGACCTCTCTATTTATCACACACTCATCCACACTTAGTTGTAGCGCATAGCCGAGGAAGAGAAAGACACTAGGGCAAGGAAGAAAGAGCTTACTGCTGTCGGGAAATCATCTTACTGTTTTTGGGTTTCACTTTGGTGCTAATTCTATCTCTGAGGAAGTTGCGGGGTTTTCTCCATTTATGGTTTCCCCAAGGAAAAACACTGTGTTCATTGTCTCTTGTGTTTAATTGTTGTGCTTCTTGTTCTCTCAGTTAAAGATCCTAATGATATGCTAGCTTAATGTTAAAAATCTAACATGGTATCAGAGCTAACCTGAGAAGAAGAAACTGTGTAGCTGTGGGAACTAGGGCTTCCTATTTTGTGGATCTCTCTCCACAGATTTTCAGAAAAAAGTAGGGTGCAATAACTCTCCTCCCTAGGGCGCATCTTTCTGTCGAAGCAGAATCCAATTCTGGGGTTTTTCAATTTTAGACCCGACATTGCTGCCTGAAATTAGAGCTTTTCATAGAAGTGGAAGTGGATTGATCTCTTCCCCAAAATCAAAGTTAGGGATCAAATTAAAAGCATTTGGTTGGACAGAACTCTGGAAAAGAAAAACCCTAATCTGCTCCTAAACCAACACTGTAGGATTTCAGCTCCAAAATCCAGATCCGACATATTGACCTGGTAAGATCTAAATATTTTGTATTTCCATTTGAGGTTCTCAGTTAAGATGTCTTATCATACCAATCTTGATGAAAATCTTGAGGGAGCTGATAACTTCCGAGCTTGGAAGTATAGGATCTCCTTGGTCCTAGAAGAAAATGAGTTGGACTCCTATATCCATGAGGAGATTCCAGTCCTAGAGGGAGATGAGGCCAAGGCCTTACATAAGAATAAGTTGGTTATGGAAAGGAGGATCATTGTATATTCTATCAAAGATCACCTCATTCCATAGGTGTCCTCTCTCAAGACACCTAAAGCCATGTTTGATGCCCTAACCAAACTATTTGAAGGGAAGAACATCAATCGGAAGATGACTCTAAGGAACCAGTTGAAGAATGTCAAGATCTAGAATGAGGAGACCATCCAGTCATACTTCACAAGGGTCTCCCATATCAAAGAACAACTAGAAGCTGTAGATGAAGAAGTGGAGAATGCAGAAATTGTGATGACAACTTTGAATGGCCTCCCTATGTCATGGGATTCTTTCATCCAAGGAACCTGTGCTAGGAAGAAGTTAGTCAAGTTTAGTAGACTATGGGAAGAATGTTCACAAGAATAATCTTGAATAGTATCTCGAGAAGAAAATATGGGAAGTGAAGATCAAGCTCTCACAGTACACTCCAAGAAAGGAAGAAGGGAAAAGCATCATCACCAAGGTAAGCATTCTCATCAG
>LPNX010276896.1:79922-129732 GCA_001517045.1 Pseudotsuga menziesii
CCAAGCAAAACATGAAGGGGTCTGCAAAGGATGTGCGAAAGGAAAGAACACAAACAAGACATTTCCAAGTAGTGAAAGCAAAGCAAAAGGAATCTTGGAAATCATCCACTTTGATGTATGCGGGCCAATGTCATCAAGTTCACTAAGCGGGCATGTATACTATGTTTTTTTCATTGATGACTTTTCTAGGAAGACATGGATTTATTTCATGAAGAACAAAGATGAAGTTTTTAGCAAGTTCAAGGAATTCAAAGCCTTGATCGAGAACCACACAAAAAAGAAGATGAAGACCTTTCGATCAATGGTGGAGAATTCACATCAAATGAATTCAAAGATTTATGCAAAGAATCAGGGATTAAGAGGGAGTTGTCCACTCCTTATAATCCACAACAGAATGGGGTTGCAAAAAGGAAGAACAGAACTATGATGGAAGCTGCAAGAGAAATGCTTCATGATCAAAATCTTCCCATGCATCTATGGGTAGAAGCTGCTATAACAGTGGTGTATGTACATAACCATACTCCACACAGAGTACTCGAGAACAAGACTCCTGAAGAAGTCTCCTCTGGTAAGAAACCAGAAGTCAACCATCTCAGAATATTCGGCTGTCCAGTGTACATACACATTCCAAAAGAGAAAAGAACAAAATTAGATCCTTCAAGAAAGAAGGGTATATTTGTGGGATACTCTAAAAGCTCGAAGGCTTACAGAATATATTTCCCATGGTTCAAGAAGATCGACATCAGTAGGGACGTAGCATTTGATGAAGACATGGCTTACAACAAATCTAGAAAGAGACCTGCTGAAGATACTGAAGAAGCAGAAGCACCCAGAACTCATGATACAACCATGAATGAAGAAGTTCAAGAAGAATATCGAGAATTTGAAGGACCACAAAGACCTATAGATCCACCTTAGGAGAAGAATTCTCACAAGAGGAAACCTGCTTGGGTATGAGAAGTTATCCAAGGTGAAAAAAGATATGGGGCTCCAGAAGAGAATCACAGAGAAAGAAAGAGAACCAGATCCTGCTCCAGATATGTAGCCTTACTATGTGATGTTATCGATAAAGAACCTTCCAACTATGAAGAAGCGACAGAATGGAAAGAATGGAAGGATCCTATGATCGAAGAGTATTAATCGATCATGAAGAATGATGTTTGGGATGTTGTCCCAAGACCAGAAGGGAAGTCAGTTGTAACTTCCAAGTGGATATACAAGATTAAGCATGCTGCAGATGGTAGCATAGAGAAATATAAGGCAGGATTCGTGGCTTGTGGCTTCTCACAGAAGGAAGGAATAGATTATGAAGAAACCTTTGCTCCTGTAGCTAGATACACTTCCATCATATCGGTACTTGCTTTGCTGCAGTAATTAAATGGAAGATACACCAAATGGATGTCAAGACTGCTTTCTTGAATGGTGTAGTGGAAGAGGAAGTGTATGTAGAACAGCCACTCGGTTTTGAGACACATGACAGGGAGCCTCATGTGTGCAGACTGAAGAAATCCCTGTACGGTTTGAAATAGGCACCCAGGACATGGTACGATAGAATTGACAGCTTTCTATCTAGTTTCGGCTTTACCAAGAGTAAAGCAGATTCCAACCTTTAATACAAGGTTGAAGATGGCAACAAAGTGATGCTTCTACTATATGTAGATGATGTGTTTGTAACAGGTATGGATGGGTTGATTACTGATACGAAGAGAAATCTTGCTGCTAAGTTCAAAATGAAGGACTTGGGTATGATGCATTATTTTCTAGGCATGGAGGTGTGGCAGAATGCGGATGGAATCTCCCTTGGACAAGGGAAGTATGCAATAGAGATCCTGAAGAGGTTTGGGATGACGGACTACAAGGTTATGACCACACCTATGGCATTGAACTTGAAGCTATTAAGTGATGCTTCCTCTAAAACGGTTGATGCTATGATGTATCGTCAAATGATTGGGTCTTTGATGTACCTGACGAACACAAGACCAGATATCTTCTTTACTGTGAACACCTTGTGCTAGTTCTTAACAGATCCTAGACATGTTCACTTGATTGCTGCAAAGCATATTCTGAGGTTCCTGAGGGTACAATTGATTATGGGCTCAATTACGAAGCGAATTAGAAGATTAACCTAGTGGGTTATGTTGATTCAGATTGGGCAGGCAGTGCCATCAATAGGAAGAGCACTTCAGGTTGTTGCTTTAGTATGGGATTAGGTGTGATCTCTTGGTTTAGCAAAAAGTAATCCTGTGTGGCACCGAGTACAGCTGAAGCAGAGTATGTCGCAGCTTGTTCATCCAGTTGTGAGGTAGTATGGCTACGAAAGCTCATTAGAGGAAATTTCAACTCAAAATGGACCTTTTAACTTTAACTCAAATTCCATGTCATCATGTGTTAGCCAATGAAATTGCTTTAAATTTGAAATACCGTATAGGTCTTAAACACTTTTTAATATAAATTTGGGGATAGGTATCATAAAAAAAAACTACTTTTTTGTTTGTATTTTCGACATATCTCCCTGTGTTTTTACTCAATTTTCGATCGAGAGAGCTTGTTGGATGCGAAATTAAATTCTGAACCCAACAAGTACCCACTCAACATACTTTTAATGGACCCCATTACCCAAAAAACAAGAAATACCTGAAAAAATGTGATGATGATGTCATCATCACGTTTTTTCAGGTATTTCTTGTTTTTGGGGTAGCGGGGTTTGTCAAAAGTATGCTGAGCGGGTACTCGTTGGATGTGGAATTTAATTCTGCATCCAACAAGCTCTCCATTTGAAATTTTAGTAAAAACATGGGGAGATATGTCAAAAATACAAACAAAAAAGTAGTTTTTTTCTTTTCTTCCTCCAAAATTAATAAATATTATTTTATTATTTTAACTATTCTTTTATTAAATTTTTTTAGGAGGCCCATTTTGAGTTGAAATTTCCTCTAATGACTGTCTGATTTATTTGATCTCTAGATGGATGCTACTTGTATACATTATGACAACCAGAGTTGCATGAAGTTTTCAGAGAATCCAGTGTTCCATGATAAGTCAAAGCATATCGAGATCAAGTATCACTATATCAGGGATATGGTGTAGAGGGGAGTAGTGAAGCTCTAGTATGTTGCGAAGGAGGAACAGATAGCTGATGTATTGATGAAGACATTGGCTAGGGTGAAGTTCGAGTACTTCAGGGAGAAGCTTGGTGTTCTCCATATCGAGGTTTCCTCCAAGGGGAAGTAATGAGACCCATAGCCATTCTGACATGGTGAGAGGATTGGTTCCTGCCATGGTCAGATGTAAGGGATGAGCCATTTTGTCATGGTGAGAGGATTGGTTCCTTCCATGTCATATATGAGTGCTGAATTCATGAGCCATTCTGACAAGTATGTTAGATGTAAGGGTTGAGCTATTCTGTCATGGTGAGGATTGGTTCCTCCCATGTCAGATATGAGTGCTGAGCCATTCTAATCTAATTGTAGGATTGGTTCCTACATGATCAAAAGTAAGTGCTGAATGCCATTCTTGGAATGGAGGCACCTGGTCAGTTACCAGGTAGCTCAGTTTGGGACTAGGGGCCATTCTGATATGACTGTAGGATTGGTTCCTACTTGATTAGATGTGAGTGCACTCCCTTTCGAACATGCATGTTGGATTGGTTCCTCGCATGTGTTGGATGTAAGTGCAGAGCTCTTTCGAACATGCATGTTGGATTGGTTCCTCACATGTGTTGGATATAAGTGCAGATCCCTTTCGAACATGCATGTTGGATTGGTTCCTCGCATGTGTCGGATGTAAGTGGAGAGCCTTTTTGAACATGTATGTTGTATTGGTTCCTCACATGTGTCAAATATAAGTGCTGAGCCTTTTTGAACATGTATGTTGGATTGGTTCCTCGCATGTGTCAAATGTGAGTGCTGGGCCTTTCTGACAGGGTTGTGGGATTGGTTCCCACATGGTCAGATGTGAGTGCTGGGTGTGCCTTTCTGATATGATTATAGGATTGGTTCCTACATGATCAGATATAAGTGCTGCGTCTGCCATTCTAACTTAGGATCAGATATAAGCGCTGAAGAAGACCTACATGGAGGCTAGGCCTACAATTAGCATGAAAAAGGGATGGCTCTATAGAACTTCTTATGACGAGAAGAATCATGAGATAGCACCTGTGAAGATTTAGTGTTGATGATCTAGATCGAGGGAAGATCCATATCCAGAAATGATGCTCCAAAAATGATCCAGATCGAGGGATGATCCAGATCCAGTGACGATGATCCAGATCCGAAGGTGAAGATGACTTGAAGATGAAGATGAATTGAAGACGAAGATGACTTGAAGATGCAGATGATGAGATGATCAAGAGAAGAATACCAGTGATGAAAATTTGTGTCAAGAGAATACCTTCCTATTTAAGAGGGAGTGTTAATGTAATTGTAACTTCAGAATGTATTCACTTGTATTTCTTATCTATTGTAACTCGATGTTTATTTCGGGATGTACTTATGTCATGTCATGCCCTGTTGTTCCTATTGGGAAGATCTATAATGTAAAAAAGTCATGTCAAGTCATTGTGGGTAACCCTCCTATTGTCTAAGGGTTAAATTCCCCGCAGTTTCGGGGCACTAGGGTTATTAGACTCTCCTAGAGAGGTCATCCCTAGTAGGGTTTTAGTCATGTCAGGAATTAGTATAAATAGAGAGGTGACCTCTCTATTTATCACACACTCATCCACACTCAGTTGTAGCACATAGCTGAGGAAGAGAAAGACACTGGGGCAAGGAAGAAAGAGCTTACTGATGTCGGGAAATCATCTTACTATTTTTGGGTTTCAATTTGGTGTTGATTCTATCTTTGAGGAAGTTGTGGGGTTTTCTCAATTTATGGTTTCCCTGAGGAAAATCACCGTGTTCATTGTCTCTTGTGTTTAATTGTTGTGCTTGTTGTTCTCTTAGTTAAAGATCCTAATGATATGCTAGCTTAATGTTAAAAATATAACAAAGTCGACAATTATTGCACATTAAATAAATGTTTTTGTGGTAGACGTAGTGGCGCGTTGGTGGAAACGTGTCATAAATGAACAAAAATACCTGAGCGTTTGAATGGATTGGCTGCCACAATCATAATCATTGAAAATATCTAGTCATATTAACTAACCACATGATTGGATATGCTATATGCATGCAATAATCAATTCAAAAAGGGAAGTTTGTCTTCCACCTAAACTCATTGTTGTCAATTGTTTAAGTGTATTGAACGAGCCACAATTGTAATAGTCACTGAATTCAAGTTCTACAAATTTTGATCTACAGTCATGGAAATCAATGTGTCTAGCACTAGCACTTCTTGGGGACATGTCGTTGAAGCCCCACATCCTATCCCTATTATTGACGAACACCCAGAATTTGTTTTTGTTCCACTTAGAGTCAATCCACCAAGAAAGAATAGGATGAGGACTCAATCAGCCAACCAAGAAGGGTGGAAAAAATCCACACATGGTGAGGGTCTGTAATGTTGTTGTCAGGGTACATTCCTCGTCAGAAGGATGATGCTCCACATGTGAAAATTAAGAAGAAAACCAACTTTCCATTGGTGGAGTTGGTTATCCCAATAGGGTTTCATGTGTCAGTAAATATCATGCCCAACTTGAAGAAATTGTCATTCTCTGACCATGATTTAAGGAAATATAAGGAGTTCAAGACAAATCAATACATGGAGTCAGTACAGTCTGCTGAAGGTGGTCCAATTGAGTTGGTCCCTATGAAGTGGGATCATGGTTTGGACATGTATGAAAATTTATATTTAATGCATCTACCCCATTTTTTCTGGACCATAGAGGTTAATAGTTATGTCATGCAATTACTAGTGTGTTTCCATGGTGGGTGTCTTTGGTTAGATACCAAAGTTTTTATCGATGTTGATTTGATTGCTAGCATCATGGGGTTTCCTAAGGAAAGAGTTGACCTCACATAGTTCTTTGTGGGGAAGTAACATTTTTGACCACAATGATAAAAGAAAAGTATATCCTGACAAGGGATAAGATGGGAGTCGCATAGCCTCTATTAATCATCAGTCCGTTCAATTTGTAGCAAAAGCAATGTCCACTAAGTTGTTGTGGAAGATGCGGCCAAATTAGAGTACTCCAAGATTCATAGCTGCGGTAGAGTAGTGTGTTGTAGGCGTTCAGATGAACTAGGAAACATTCCTATTGAATGAACTATTGGCTAATGTAGTGTATGATCAAGAAAGGTAACCCATTCACTTATTTGTGGTTGTTAATTCTGATTTCCTTTATTTCTTAGGTAGAACCACCAAACTACTAGGGAATGGTTGTTAATATCCCTTGTTGAGGGTCTCGTTATTAGAACTTATGGTATGACAAGAATCAATGAAGGAAATTGGACAATAATGTCGAGTTCTACATGCATGGCGTATGACTACGACAAGACATTAAGAGAATTTCAAGGGTGGAATCTGTTAGTGTGCAACGTTATTAAAACATAATGAAGTTTACTACAGGATCCCACCATATTTATATTCAATCTTGACGGGACCCACAAAACTAGTGGTTAACAATGGAATTTAGAATGAAAGAGGAGGCCATGGACACCATTGTTCAAGAGTGGATAGATGAATGGAAGCAACATGTTGTAGATGACCAACTTTCTACTGAAGTAGAGTCACTATAGGAAGGTACCTCTAGAGAACTTAAAAGTGGGAAGAAAGATGAAGAATAGCCACCAATATCACATCTTGATAGTGAACAGGAACCTAGTGCTACACCAAAGGATCCAAACCTAGGAAATAAGTGGAAATCCCCATAGTTGCAAAATAAATCAAGGAAGAAATGAAAAAGATGTAAAAGATACTATCCCATCCGATTTAATTGATAATGATTACAACCTCTTGGCCGATAAGATGGTAGAAATTGGATAGGAGACTAGGAATAAAGTAGATAAATGTAACACATAATTTTTTAGGGAAGCCACTAATCTCCTGCAAGTACTTTGTAAGGTTGTCAAGGAGGTCCATGTCAATCAATAATCTAGGTTCGATGTAGGTAGATATTGGGACATCTTATGATCGACCCATTGAAGTAACCAGATTGAAGAAGGACCACAAGGTTGAGATAGAATCCTAGGCACTTGACTTGGGTCATGACAAAATTAATTTTGCAATACATGGTATGAGGTATGTCATCTTTGACATGTCCATTTTTTCTATTTTCATGTTGCACAATATTCAACAAAAGGAAACAGAAGAAATTAAGGAAAGAGAGAAGTTGATCTATGATCATCTGAAGCAATCCAAAAACCGAGTGATCACTCTGGAGGCCGAGTCAGTGGAACATAGGAAACATAAGGAACAATTGTGACAAGACAGGAAGTGACTGGAAAATGCTATTGAGGTCACATGTCAAGAAGTACCGAAAGTTGAGATTATACTCGAGATGCTCCTAGAGGAAACAATAATCAAGTTAGGGGAATTCATTATTGGATTCTGACATAATACTGCAGAGCTAGAAGCTAAGTTAGTTCCTAGTACCCCACTTGAAGTAGTTGAACAATGATAGACGAAGGTACACAATTTTGTTAAAGAAATTAAGGATGTTGATGCTCATTGTTTAAAGGTATATGAGGAGGTATCCCAAGCTTGGGAGAATTTACTGGAGGATGTCGAGATGCAAGATATAAAAGAAAGACTTACTGCAGCAGAACAAAGTTTAGATATTCTACGGAGTTCTTTGAAAACTATGCCACTTATCAAGAAGATGAGTAAATATGATGAAAATAAGACATTACAACAACAAGTTAACAAACTAACGATATAGCAACAAAGGATAATTGATCATGTAGAGGAGCTACATAGAGAGGGTGAACAGGTCTCTGCGACTATTGGTCCGATGCATGTTACAGTTAAGCAAGATTTATTAGCTTTTGAGGTGCAAAGTTCAGAACAAATTAGTTTTGAAGTTGTTGATGAAGTCCCTAAGCTTAAAGAAGATGTCCAGGAACGGTTCGAGGAAATAAATAAATACTACTAGGAATTTCAGTCTAAGTTGAATGAACCAACAAATTCAATCTAGAGTGTCTTAGGATGAGTCACATGTGAGTGTTGGGGGCCTATTGGCCCTATGTACGTTTTGGTTATTTTGTGTACCAATTTGAATTTTTGGTCGAAGTGTGAATGGATCCGTTACAAATCGGTCAAGGAAGTGCTCAAATTTGAAGTTTTAGATGAAAATCAAGGAAGACTATTTTTTTTGATGAAATCCAACTAAAATGTTGGTTAATTGGTTATATTTTTTGTCCACTTACATTTAAATATGTAATGGGCTGGGATTTTTTGGGTTAGCTAGTTGTTATCCAGTTTTGAGAAGATAAGAATCATTTTTGTTGAAGAGTAAGTGCAGTCGCATAATATGAGATGAATCAAGGGGTTTGTGCGCAAATCTGATGTAATGAAGTTGTAGAGAAATGTTTGTAGGTTGTGTGCATAGACTTAAAGTGTTCAAGATGTGACTCTTTATAATAAACGAGTGCTTTCATGTTTTTCTCCCATTTTGGATTTCCATGTTAAATCCTGGTTTCTACTGTGTATGATGTGTGTGTGTGTGGTTCCTTGTTATTCATTAATGCATGATTAAGTAACTTATAATGAATAAGTGAATAAAATTACATCACACTAGTTATTTATATTTATATGAATGTGGTTTATGTCATGGATATTCTGTGGAGAAACATCACAATTTTTGATCTGTTGTAGTTAAGTATGCCATTTTTTTGTATGGAAACGTTCCCATGCACTACTGCAGAACCCTAGTTCCTATAGTTCCCATAGGTACTTCTGGTGAGACTTCACCTATTTTGCAGGTGTTTCCAAAAGGTTTAAACCCATTTTGGGCTGGTATCTTGGGGTTTTGTTGGTGTAATGTCGTGTGAACCTGGGTTAGTTTAATATTGTTCCAACACTAGATAGTAAAGCATTTATACCCTCTATTCTAGTAGATCTCTAAGAATTTATTGATAATCAGTCCAAGTTATATGGATATATGCCTAAAATTATTCCACCTACTCAAGATCATGATCAAGATATTCACTTGCAACTAAGAAGATTAACACGTAACATCAGACACTATAGGTACCCACGTGCACAAAATAGTGTGATAGAGAATATGGTTCAAGAAATGTTAGATGTGTGCATTATTCAAACCATCCAAAGTGATTTCTCTACACTAGTGGTGAGGGTTTGCAAAAATGAAGGTTCATGTTGTATGTGTCCATATTATAGAGAGCTTAGTAAGATTACCATTAGTTTCTTATTCCTATCATTGTACAAGGAGCAATCTGTTTACCAAGTTTGATCTCTGTCATGGATATCATCAAATCATACTAAGGAAAGAAGACATTCTAAAATTAACCTATAAAACACATGAAGGTCATTATGAACTTTGGTGATACCATTTATCCTTAACAATGCACCTTCCACATTTTAAAGCTTGATGATTTATACTTTTAAACCCTTTCCTCAAAAAAATTGTGTTTGAGTTTTTTGATGATATACTAATCTATAGAAAATATTGTTAAGAGAATATACAATATGTTTACAAGGGATTAAAAATATTGGAGGAGCACCAACTATATGCCAAGCATTTTAAGTGTGAATTTGGGGTTCAAGAAGTGAAATATTTGGGTCATATTGTATCTAACGAGGGCCTCAAAGTGAACCCTAACAAAATTAAATCTATCATGAAATGTCCAAATCCTAAAAACTTGAAGAATCTTATAGCATTATCTAGATTTATAGGATACTACCACAATTTTGTCAAGAATTATTGTCAAAGAAGCCCCTCTAACAAGGTTATTGAAAAAGGAGGCATTCTCTTGGATGCAAGAAGCAACCAAATGAAAAACTTAAGGTGATTATGTGTACAACTCCTATATTATCCAAGCCTAACTCCGGAAAGCATGAGATTGGTGCAATTTTAATGCATGAAGGAATGCCCCTTTCCTTTAAATGTTTCCAATTCAAAGGAAAAACTAAGTCAAACCAATTTATGAAAAAGAAACGTTGGCCATACTACATGCAAGTAAGAAATGGAACCCTTAACTAATAGGAAGACACTCCAAGGTAAGAATAGATCAAGATAGTCTTAAGTACTTCTTGGAACAATGATTATCTTTAGAAGAGAAAAAAGAAAGGGTTACAAAGATACTAGGTTATGAGTTTGAAATTATCTACAAAAAAGGCAAATGGAAAGTGGTGTTAGATACACTTTCAAGAAAAGAAGATGACATAGAGGGCTACATTGTGTTATTTCCACTATGCAGTCTGATTGGGTGGAAGAAGCAAGGACATAATGGAAACATGATTGGAAGGCGTGCAAGATAATTGAGAAACAACTGAAAGAGGATCATCATTCATTGAACAAATTTATGTGGAAGAATAATTCACTATGGTACAGGTTCACCTATATTTCTGTAAAAATTATCAAGTCAAACTAAAGGTCCTTTTGGAATTGCACAATTATCCTCTAGGAGGACATTCAAGGTTATTGAAAATTCACCACATAATCAAGAAGGATTTTTTCCAGGGATTCTTAAAACTAATGTCCAAAATATTGAGGAAGAATGTTTATTTTTCCAAAAAAATTAAGCTAGACAATCAAGACAACTGCACTTATAGTCACTTATCATTCGATTAATGAATAAATAATAGGTTTTTTTCTTTGATTGAAACAATTGAAACTGAATAATAAAGTGTTTTTGTGTTCAGGAATTATGTATCCCCCCCCTCATTCTTCTCCTTGTGTGAGAATTTTGATTTGTTACTTTTAGGTTTAGCTCAATCAATATAGTAGCAAATCTTTTGGCAAGTAACCATTAGCCATACCAAGTCAAATTTAGAAAGAGGTTTCAATGGATTTAATCATAGGTATACCAAAGTCATAAGGAAAGAGTATTATCAAGGTAGTACTGGATCAACTCAAAAAGTATGCCAATTTATTCTCTCTTTCTCATCATTTTAAAGCAAGTACAATAGCTACAACATTCATGTAAATAGTTTAGAAGCTACATAGAATCCCCAAAATTATTTTAAGTGATAGAAATCCAATTTTCACTAGTAATTTTTGGAAGGAAATGTTTTCTTGTATGGGAACTCAATTGGCTCATAGATCCTCTTACCATTCTCAGTTTGATGGGAAAAATGGGATTGTGAATAAATTCTTATATTGGTATCTAATTTGTTGCTTTGCACCTGATAAACAAACACAATGGTTCAAGCGGTTGCTCTTAGTAGAATGGTGGTAAAAACCATCTTTCCATAGCTCATAAAAAATATCACCATGTAGGGTATTATATGGCTATCATCCTCCCTCCATCACTTCATCCTTGAAATAGAATGAGAAGGTTCAAGCAATGCAAGATCACATAGAGAACCAATAAGAGGTTCTCCAACTATTGAAAGATAACTTGGATATATTACAAAATAGGATGAAACAAGTATATCAACATCATAGTGAAAGGAAACATATATACCTAAACTAGTAGAAAAAGAAGGACACTAATATGGCACCCAAGTACTATGGTCCCAATAAGTTGTATAGGATTGGAAGTATGGCTACAATTGGAGTTGCCTCCATATTTATGTGTACATATAGTCTTTCGTATTCCTTGCCTAAAAAAGGTAATTCATGACAATATTCCAATGTATACTATTTTACTAGAGAATGATGAAGAAGGGAAATTAATACTATAACCTGAAACAAATTTTAACACAAGGATCAAGAAACTACGAAATTAAGTAATTATTGAGTTCCCCATCAAGTGGAAGAAATTTATGATAGAAGAGGTGACATGGGAAGATGAATTCTTCATCCAAAAAGATCCAAAAAGTTTTTATCGATGTTTATTTGATTGCTAGAATCATGAGGTTGCCTAAGAAAAGAGTTGACCCGACATAGTTCTTTGTGGGGAAGTAACATGTCAAGCATTTGACCACAAGAATAAAAGAAAAGTATATCCTGGCAAGAGATAAGATGGGATTTGACATAGCTTCTATTAATGATCAGTTTGTTCAATTTGTGGCAAAAGCAATGTCCACTAAGTTGTCACAGAAGATTTAGCAAAATTACTATACTGCAAGATTCATAGCTGTGGTAGAGTAGTGTGTTGTAGGCGTTCAGATGAACTGGGAAACATTCCTATTGAATGAACTGTTGGCCAATGTTGTGTATGATCAAGAAAAAGGTAACCCATTCACTTATTTGTGGTTGTTAATTATGTTTTCCTTTGTTGCTTAGGTAGAACCACCAAACTACTAGGGAATGGTTTTCAATATCCCTTATCAAGGGTCCAGTTATTAGAACTTATGGTATGACGAAAATCGATGAAGGAAATTGGACAATAATGTCGAGTTCTACATGCATTTCGTATGACTACGACAAAATATTGGGAGAATTCCAAGGGTGGAATCTGTTAGTGTGCAACACTATTAAAACATAATGAAGTTTATGTGGGATCCCACCATGTTTATATTCAATCTCAACAGGACCCACAAAACTAGTGGTTAACAATAGATTTCAGAATGACAGTGGAAGACATGGACAACATTGTTCAAGAGTGTCTAGATGAATGGAAGCAACATGTCATAGATGACCGACTTTATACTGAAGTAGAGTCACTACAAGAAAGTACCTCTAGAGAAAATCAAAATGGGAAGCAAGATGAAGAAAAACCACCAAGACCACATCATGATAGCAACCAGGAGTCCAGTGCTACATCGACAGACCCAAACCTGGGCAATAAGCAGAAAGCCCCAAAGTTGCAAAAGAAAGCAAGGAAGAAACGAAAATATGTAAAAGATACTATCCCATTTGGTTTAACACATGATGATTACAACCTCTTGGATGATAACATGGTAGAAGTTGGATAGGAGACTAGGTAGAAAGTAGATGAATGTAACACATAATTTTTTAGGGAAGCCACTAATCTCCTGCAAGTATTTTGTAAGGTTGCCAAGGAGGTCCATGTCACAATCAGTAAGCCAGGTTCGACGTAGGAAGAGCTTGGGCCATTTTATGATCGACTCGTTGAAGTAACCACATCGAAGAAGGACCACAAGGTTGAGATAGCACCCTAAGAACTTGACTTAGGTCATGACGAAACGAATTTTGCAATACATGGTATGGGGTATGTAATATTTGACATGTTCATGCTGCACAATATTCAACAAAAGGCAATAGAATAAATTGAGACAAGAGATAAGTTGATCTATGATCAACATAACCAATCCAAAAACCAGGTGATCACTCTGGAGGCCGAGTCAGTGGAACATAAGCATTATAAGGAACAATTGCAACAAGACAAGAAGCGACTGAAAATTCTATTGAGGTCACCTGTCAAGAAGTCCCGAAAGCTAATATTATACTCGAGATGCTCCCTAAGGAAACGATAATCAAGTTAAGGGAAGTCATCACTAGATTCTGACATAATATTGCGGAGCTAGAATCTAAGTTAGTTCCTAGTACCCCACCTAAAGTAGTTGAACACCGATAGATGCAGGTACAAAATTTTGTTAAAGAAATTAAGGATGTTGATGCTCATTGTTCCAAGGTATATGAGGAGGTATCCCAATATTGGGAGGATTTAATGGAGGATGTCGAGCTGCAAGATATAAAATCAAGACTTACTACAATAGAAGAAAGTTTAGATATTCTGTGGAGTTCTTTGAAAACTATTCCACCTATCAAGAAGATGAGTAAAGCTGCTGAAAATAAGACATTGCAACAACAGGTTAACAAACTAAGGATTTAGCAACAAAGGAGAACTCATCGCGTCGAGGAGCTAAAAAGAGAGGGTGAACAGGTCTCTACGACTATTAGTCCGATGCATGTTACAGTTAAGCAATATCTATTAGTTGTCGAGGTGCAAAGCTCAGAACAAATTAGTTTTGAAGTTGTTGAAGGAGTCCCTAAGCTTAAAGAAGATGTCTAGGAATGTTTTGAGTAAATAAAGAAAGACTACTAGGACTTTCAATCGAATTTGAATGAACCAACAAATTCAATCTAGAGTGGCTTAGGATGAGCCGCATGTGAGTGTTGGGGGCCTATTGGCCCTATGTATGCTTTGGTTATTTTGGGTACAAGTTTTGAAGTTTTGGTCAAAGTGTGAATGGAGTCATTACAGATTGGTCAAGGAAGTGCTCAGATTTGAAGTTTTAGATGAAAATCAAGGAAGACTAATTGTTTTGATGAAATCCAACTAAAAGGTTGGTTAATTGGTTAGATTTTTTGTCCACTTACATTTATGGGATCGGGTAGTGGGCACAGATGTAAAATGACCATTAGAGATATAAATATCTAATGGGTTGGGATTTTTGGGGTTATATCCAATTTTGAGAAGATAAGAATCATTTTTGTCGAAGAGTAAGTTGAGTCGCATAATGTGAGATGAATAAAGGGGTTTGTGCATAGATCCAATGTAATGGAGTTCTACATAAATGTTTGTAGGTTGTGTGCATAGACTTAAAGCATTCAAGCTACGACTCTTCATAATAAACGAGTGCTTTTATGTTTTTCTCCCATTTTTGGTTTCAACATTAAATCCTGGTTTCTACTGTGCATGATGTGTGTGTGTGTGTGGTTCCTTGTTATTTATTACTGCATGATTAAGTAACTATGAATGAATAAGTGAATAAAACAACATCACACTAGTTATTTATATTATTATGAATTTGGTTTATGTCATGGATTTTATGTAGATAAACATCACAATTTCTGATCTGTTGTAGTTAACTATGTCGTTGTTTTGTATGGAAAAGCCCCCCCCGCACTACTGTAGAAACCTAGTTCTTGTAGTTCCCATAGGTACTTCAAGGAAGACTTCACCTGTTTTGCAGGTGTTTCCAAAAGGGTTAAACCCATTTTGGGCCGGTATCTTGGGGTTTTGTTCGTGTAATGTCGTGTGAACCTAGGTTAGTTCAATATTGTTCCAACATTAGATAGTAAAGCATTTATACCCTCTATTCTAGTGGATCTCTAAGAAGTTATTGATAACCATTCCTAGTTATATGGATATATGCCTAAAATTATTCCACCTACTCAAGATCATGATCATGATATTCACTTGAAACTAAGAAGTGTAACACCTAACATCAAACACTATAGGTACCCATGTGCACAAAAGAGTGTGATTGAGAATATGGTTAAAGAAATGTTAGATGTGTGCATTATTCAAACCATCCAAAGTGATTTCTCTACACTAATGGTGAAATATCATATGTTATCTCTACCAAGTTTGATCTCTACCAAGTTTGATCTCTGTTATGGATATCATCAAATCATACTGAGGAAAGAAGACATTCTAAAATTAACCTATAGAACACATGAAGGTCATTATGAATTTTGGTGATGCCATTTATCCTGGTCAATGCACGTTCCACATTTTAAATCTTGATGATTTATATTTTTAAACCCTTCCTTAAAAAAATTGTGTTAGAGTTTTTTGACAATATACTAATCTATAGCAAATCTTGGGAAGAGAATAAACAATATGTTGACAAGGTCTTAAAACTATTGGAGGAGCACCAACTATATGCCAAGCATTTTAAGTGTGCCTTTGGGGTTCAAGAAGTGGAATATTTGGGTCATATTGTATCTCTTGAGGGCATCAAAGTGGACACAAAACAAAATTAAAGCTATCATGAAATGTCCACATTAGAGGAATTTTCAACTCAAAATGGGCCTTTTAACCATAATTCAAATTCCATGTCATCATGTGTTAGCCAATGAAATTCCTTTAAATTTGAAATACCGTATAGGTCTTAAACAATTTTTTAATATAAATTTGGGGATATGTATCATAAAAAAAACTACTTTTTTTGTTCGTATTTTCGAAATATCACCTTGTGTTTTTACTCAAATTTCGATTGGGAGAGCTCCTTGGATGCGGAATTTAATTTCACATCTAGGGAGCTCTCCTGATCGGAATTTGAGTAAACCCACATGGAGATATGTCGAAAATAAGAACAAAAAAAGTAGTTTTTTTTCTTTTCTTCCTCCAAAATTAATAAATATTATTATTATTTTTTAACTATTTTTTTTTTCTTAGGAGGCCCATTTTGAGTTGAAATTTCCTCTAATTATTCCTAAAAACATGAAGAATCTTATAGCATTATCTAGATTTATAGGCTACTACTACAATTTTGTCAAGAATTATCGTCGAAGAAGCTCCTCTAACAAGGTTATTGAAAAAAGAGGCATTCTCTTAGATGCAAGAAGCAACCAAATATTTTGAAAAACTTAAAGTTGTTATGTGTACAAATCCTATATTGTCCAAGCCTAACTCCAGAATTTTTATTTATTGTGGAATCTGATTCCTCAAGGCATGAGATTGGTTGAATTTTAATGCATGAAGGAATTCCCCTTTCCTTTGAATGCTTCCAATTCAAAGGAAAAACTAACTCAAACTAATTTATGAAAAAGAAACATTGGTCATACTACATGCATGTAAGAAATGGCGCCCTTACCTAATAGGAAGACACTCCAAGGGAAGAATAGATCATAATAGTTTTAAGTACTTCTTGGAACACTGATTATCTTTAGAAGAGAAAAAAGAAAGGGTTACAAAGATACCATGTTATGAATTTGAAATTATCTACAAAAAAGGCAAATGGAAAGTGGTGTTAGATACACTTTCAAAAAAAGAAGATGACATAGAGGGCTACTTTGTGTTATTTCCACTATGCAGTCTGATTGGGTGGAAGAAGCAAGGACATAATGGAAACATGATTGGAAGGAATGCAATATAATTGAGCAACAACTAAAAGAGGACCCTCGTTCATTGAACAAATTTGTGTGAAAGAATAATTCATTATGGTATAGGTTCACCTATATTTCTATAAAAATGATCAACTCAAATTGAAGGTCCTTTTGGCATTGCACAATTATACTCTAGGAGGACATTCGAGGTTATTGAAAATTCACCACATAATCAAGAAGGATTTTTTCTAGGGATTCCTTAAAACTAATGTCCAAAATATTGAGGCAGAATGTTTAGTTTTCCAAAAAAATAAAGCTACGACAATCAAGACAAATTCACTTGTAGTAACTTATCATTCAATGAATGAATAAAGAATAGGTTTTTTTCTTTGATCTAAACAATTGAAACAAAATAATAAAGTGTTTTTTGTGTTCAAGAATTAGGTATCCCCCTCCTCATTCTTCTCCTTGTGCGAGACTTTCGATTTGTTACTTTTAGGTTTAGTTGGATCAATACAGTAGCAAATGTTTTGGAAAGTAACCATTAGCCATACCAAGTCAAATTTAGAAAGAGGTCTCAATGGATTTTATCATAGGTCTATCAAACTCATAAGGAAAGAGTATCATCATGGTAGTACTAGATCAAATAAAAAAGTATGCCAATTTATGCTCTCTTTCACATCATTTTAAAGCAATTACAATAGCTACAATATTCATGGAAATAGTTTTGAAGCTACATAGAATCCCCAAAATTATTGTAAGTGATAGAATCCAATTTTCACTAGTAATTTTTGGAAGGAAATATTTTCTTGTATGGGAACTCAATTGGCTCATAGATCCTCTTGCCATCCTCAATTTGATGGGAAAACTGAGATTGTGAATAAATTCCTAGATTGGTATCTAATTTGTTTCTTTGCACTTGATAAACAAACAAAATGGTTCAAGTGGTTGCTCTTAGTAGAATGGTGGTAAAAAACATCTTTCCATACCTCATAAAAAATGTCACCATGTAGGGTACTTTATAGCTATCATCCTCCTTTCATCACTTCATCCTTGAAGTAGAAAGATAAGGTTCAAGCAATGGAGGATCATATAGAGCACCAATAAGAGATTCTCAACCTATTGAAAGATAACTTGGCTATAACACAAAATGGGATGAAACAAGTATATCAACCTCATAGTGAAAGGAAATAGATATAACTAAACTAGTAGAAAAAGAAGGACAATAATATAGCACCCAAGTACTATGGTCCCAATAAGTTGCATAGGATAGGAATTATGGCTACAATTGGAGTTTCCTCCATATTCATGTGTACATATAGTCTTCTGTGTTCCTTTCCTAAAAAAGGTAATTGAGGACAAGATGCCAATGTAGACTATTTTACTAGAGAATGATGAAGAAGGGAAATTTATACTATAACCTAAAACAATTATTAACACAAGGATTAAGCAACTGCAAAATTAAGTAACTATTGAGTTCCCCATCAAGTGGAATAAATTTCGAATAGAAGAGGTGACATGGGAATATGATTTCTTCATCCAAAAACATCCAAATATAATCAAGTTTGAGGATAACACTTGTTTGAATGGGAGAGGAATTTTAAGCCTCATATATTGTGGCATTACATTTGTATTATTATATTAGTATTGTTGTATCTATTGATTAGATAAGACCCTGATTTTAATTGTACAGTCGGTTAGGACCTTAATTGTGTTGGGGAATCCTCTAACCCTAAACTATAGAAAAAAACAAAAGAAAGGAGGGGGAAAATATTCCAAGAAGAAAGGTGGTGTCTAAATACACCGTTGAAGAAATTAAGCACATCACATCATAATCAAAACATCACATCATGATCAGAACATCACAATGCATAATGAGCATGATAAAACATCTCAAATCCATATGTTCGGCAACCCATAGGATTGCTTATTTATAGTTTCTGGATCTAACCAACTTCCTGAAATCAGGAAAGATCTTATCCACAAATAGGGGTATTTGGTGCAAATCGTTTCCATAGAATATGAAACGCCCCAAATTTTAGTTGGTTGTTATGGTCGTGTCGATGATTTAGTCATTTGTTACACCGAATTCTAGTTGATATACTGACTCAAGTCGACTGCTCATTTAGTCTCTTTTAGTCTAATGATTGATTGTCTCCAAAAGATCCAAAGGTGTGATGAACCATCAATACTATAGGTTCCAACACCCTCCATCACCACAATGCTCTAGAGATCCAAGAGGTGAAATTACTTGCTCTGAACACCCCCCCCCCTCCCCCATAACTGCAGTTTCTTGAAGCCCAAGCATAGCGTGAAGTTTCACAAACTTAACTTTTGGTAAGGGATTCATAAAGATATCAATGAACTGATATTTGTCCCACAATAATGAAGTGAGACAATATTTTCCTACACTAACTATCTCAAATAGTGAACATGGTGTTCAACATGCTTCATATTGTTATGAGCAACATGATTAATATCAACAACCTAAATAACACTCCGATTATCACAGTAAATAATAGGAGAGGCTTGAACAGGAAATCCAATGTCATCAAGAAGTTGACAGATCCAAACTTCCTATGTCCCTGCATTAACAACAGCACGATACTTCGCTTATGTAGTCGAAAGAGAGACTACCTTCTATTTCTTACATGACTAGACCAGTGGTCCAAAGATCATATGAAACACATATCTAGAAGCAGACTTACGGTTGTCAATGTCACCTCCCCAGTAGAATCAGTGTGGTCGATGAGTGGTTTTGTATCGCAACAATACTTGATACCATATTGATAAGTACCCTTAATATAGTGAGAAATTCTCTTTGTAGCCTTCTAGTGTCTTTCTCTAGGATAATGCATGAGCCTGGAAACCACACTAACAACAAATGAGAGATATGGTCGTTTGTTTGTCAAATAAATCAAGATACTAAACAACTATGGATAAAGAGTGGTGTTGACTCGTGGAGAGTCACAGTATTTTGACAGCTTCACTCCCAACTGATATGGTGGAGCACATGACTCGCAATTGTCTAGCTTGAATCATTTCAAAATATCCAAGGCATATTTAGGTTGAGAAATAAAGATATCGTCATCCATTTGTAAAACTTGAATGCCAAGAAAGAAATATAAAAGACCAAGGTCAGTCATTTAAAAGATATTAGCAAGTTGTTTCTTCAAACCCAAAATAAGATTGACATTATTTCCAGTCATAACTAAATCATCAACATATAATGCCACAATTAAAGTATCATCATGAACATGTAATACATAAATGTTGTGATCAGATTCATAACGTTTAAAGCTAAGATTGACAAAGAAATTGTTAGCCTTATGGCTTAACCTAACAATCACAAAGTTAATATTGTCACCTTTATTTGTATTTCTTATTTAGGATATTAGTCATTTATCCTAAATGATGACCAAGGGATTTTGGATAAGATTGCCTAGCCTAGTCACCATGCAAAGGTGTTAGAATCTAGAGAAAATATCTCCACAAGGTGGCATTCTTCTTTGTACTATATAATGATACTATTTGTGTGAATATTTTTTATTGAAGTTTTTTCCTTTTCCATAATATTTTGCCCATACATGTTTCATTGTTTCATCATTTGGTATCAGAGCTTTTATAGTTCTTAAGGGCCTGATAAGATCATGGTAGTCATCCATGAGATTAATGAGTGAGAGAGTCTTGTGAGTCGACAGTCCATGCTATAGTGGATGATGATGAGCTACGCTAAAGATGATAAAGTCGTGAGGATATGACACCATTTTGATATTGTAGCCAATCGCTCTCATGATCCGAAATCGCTCTCATTTTTGTAGACCGGATGAATTCGATCTACTTCAATATGGACTCTAGCAACAACTAAAGGTACACTATAACTCTTTGAGTTGATATCATTAATATATTTGACAGATCTAAAAATTTTGAATAATATTCAGAATTTGTGAGTGTATACGAGTCTAGGTATCCATGTGATCTTTTACAAATATGGTCATGTATGGGATTTCCAAGTTGATATCATTTTTAGATATATAATGGCGTACTAACATGTTATGGGTTATCTTTAACAAACATGTACGTTCAACGGACCAACAACAAAATCAATAGTTGACTTCGCTGTGGGTCATCTTTAACAAACATGTTCGTTCAACGGACCAACAACAAAATCAATGGTTGACTTCGCTGTTGGTCCGTTGAATGGCTTGAACATACATGTTTTTTAAGCTCAGGTCATGTCATGTATCCAAGCGATAGAGAATTATGGATCAATATTTTACCCTCGTTATGTCTGCACCGTTTTTCCTTCAAATATTCTAGGGGGTCTAAAGCTCTTGTTTTGATAATGCTTGTAACCTAGATCCATTTGAAATTTGAATAAGGGGATCTTAGGTACACTTTGAGTTTGTGTGTGATGGTGATTATGTTATGTTTGTCACATGATACTTACAGATTCTTGAATATAGTAATATGTGTCTAGTCTTTGACACATTTAATTTGACAAACAAGCACTCCACATAATTCAAGTTGCCACAACATCAACACTCATCCACAAAGGGAATTATGGTACACAATCAAATGGACAGATCAATCTAAGGAGCAACTAGTATTCAATTTTGAAGATCAAATCAACTTTGAAATCAAACATTAGTTCAAGCATATTGATCATGGTTTTCATTCTTCAAGTTTCAACAACAAAATTCTGTAGATGGCAGATTCTAAAACAAAACTATGAATATGGACAAAAGTGTGTAGATGTCACACTCCGATACACTACTATGAAGATGGACAAAAGATTGTAGATGATAGAATTCAAATTTTCAAATGGGAAATAAAATTCTATAGATGACAAACTCCAAAATTTCCAAATGGGGAAAAAATAACAAAAGTTTGAAGATGACAGACTCAAATACATGACGCATTGGCATGTTGATCAACACATAACAATGTTGAAATATTCACGGGTCTTTTCAGTGATTCACTGATTGTATAATGGTGATACTATATGTTAACCAATTAGTAGAAGACACCAACCTCTTCTAGCTAAATCACTTGGAAAATGATGGAATTGTCAAGCAGACAAGGAATGTTCACACATGGTAGTTGTTCACTCCAGAAATTTAGCTTTCTTCAAGTTTATTTCAGATGAACCATTCAGAATCCAAATTTGACGGTTTTTTCATGCATATTTTTCAATGAAGCAAAGATGAAGGCTTCTGAAAGATCCAACATATCAACTTCAACATTAGTGTTTATTTCTTAGCCGCGATACATATACATAAACTTGTGATTGAGAGGGGGAATGTCAGCCTTATGGCTTAACCTAAAAATCAGAAAGTTAATATTGTCACCTTTATTTGTATTTCTTATTTAGGATATTAGTCATTTATCCTAAATGATGACCAAGGTATTTTGGATAAAATTTCCTAGCCTAGTCACCATGCAAAGGTGTTAGAATCTAGAGCAAATCTCTTCATGATGTGGCATTCTTCTTTGTACTATATAAAGGTACTATTTGTGTGAATATTTTTTATTGATTTTTTTTCCTTTTCCATCATATTTTTCCCATACATGTTTCATAAAAAATGATCAATATTCTCATACTAAGCACAAGGTGCATGTTTGAAACTGAACAATGACTTCTTGAGTTTAAAAACAAGACCAAAATATGTCACAAAACTAGGAGGATTCTCCATATAAATTTATTAAGTTATATACCCATGAAGAAGACACTTTTAATGTCCATTTCATGAATCTCCCAACTAAAAGGAGAAGTAAGGGAAAGGATCAGTCAAACATAATTCATCTTTGTGATAGGGGTAAAGGGTTCAATATAGTCAATTCCTTCTTACTGATAGAATCCCTTAGAGACCAAACAATCCTTGTGGAATTCAACAACATTATCACAGGTAAACTTGGTGTTATAAACCTATCGAAACTTCACAAAATTATTTTCTTGATGTCGAGGAACAAGTTCTCACACTTGATTCTTCTTCAAGGAATCAATTTCAGCAGACATATCATTCTCTCATTATGGAACAACCTGAGCATCAATATCTGTATCAGGATCATAGGTGTCAAGTACATGTGCCATTAAGGAAACACTACCACATTGTTTCTCATTGTGATTCTACCACCCATCACTCATATTTCCAGCGTCCGATCCAACAAATTTAATTGTCTTAACAACCTAGTGAGGTAAGCAAGTCATCGATGACTCAGGTTGGTGATCATCAGTTGTGTGAGTCAAGGAAGTCATAGTATCGACTTCAATAGTCACACTAGACCGACTACCGGTCGAGTCATGAGTAGAATTCATCAATCTGGTCGGTATTTCACATACGGATACAGTCGGCCCAGACTCATCAAGGATGCCAAATGGATCATTGTTCAAAGGACCAAAAGAGGAATTCAATATCTTATTAACAAAAGTCATCTCATAAAAAAAACACTTTGAATCATATGATATGTTTTTTAATAGTATCAAACCATATATAGGATTTTGATTCATCATAGTAACCCATCAGGATGCAAACATGACTTTTAGTATCCAATTTATTTTTGTAGGTATCACCGATATGCACCTAAGAAACACATCCAAAGGTTTTGTGGTGTCTAACAGAGGGTTTCTGACCATTATATTTCTCAACTGGAGTCGTGTCTACAACTACTTGAGTGGGTACAAGGTTCAGGAGATAATTTGAGCAGTAGATGGCTTCTGCCCAAAATTTTATCAAGATTTCCTTGGCCCAAAGAAGGCATCTGGTCATTTCTATCAAGGTTCGATTCTTCCTCTCTGCGATGCCATTTTGCTAAGTGGTGTGTGGGACAAATATATGCCAAGAAATTATATTTTTAAAGAGATATTATTTAAACTGTCTACTCACATATTCACCACCATTATCTGATATAAAAAATTTAATGGGTTGATCACACTACTTCTCAGTGAGTGTTCTAAATTCCTTGAAAATTCCAAATAGTTGACTCTTATTCTTCAAAAAATAAACCCACGTAAATAGAGATAAATCATAAATAAATGTCAAAACATACTCTGCACTTGCTAATGATGGTTTGTTCATGCAATAAAGTTCATTATGAACAAGCTCTAGTCATTCCTTTGCACGCCATGCTTTCCCTTAATCAAAGTGTGCCTGATGATGTTTCCCAAGCATGCATACTTTATAAACTCCATTGGGTGGAACAATCTTTGGGATACTAGTAACCATATTTTGAGTTACCATCATCTTCATACTTCAAAAGTTTAGATGACCAATTCATTCATGCCAAATGCAACTTCTAACATTGATTTGAGGGACGAGTGCAGTCGGTCTAGTCATCTGGGAAACATCCAAGGGATGATCATAAAACTTATTAATTCCATCTTTGGGATCCAAAATCCCTAAAGCAACAGTTTCCCACCAAGCCTAAAATCCTTTATGATAAATTGATGCAACTAAAACTCAATATTATTCTTGGTATTCGTAAATTGATCAACCAAAAATAGGTTTGCACTCAGGATCGATACATGATATACGTCGGATATACGATCATGTTGAAATTCGACATCTCCATTTCCAGCAATAATAAGAGCATAATCATCCATGTCATATATCTTCTCTTTGCTAGAAGCACTTGAGGATGAGAATAGAGAAGCATCTTTATCCATATGAAAGTTCACTCCATTCAATCTAATTGGTATATGCATGTAACTCCTAGGGAGTGTTGACATAGAAGGTATAATTTTTTAGGAGGCCAATCGCTCAACTGTCCAATCGAGACACTATCCTATAGGTGCTTGAACTTTCCTCCTAAGTCCTCCATCTTCTTCCATCAGTTATTCTCAACATGTCCCATATTTGCGTAATACCATCAGGTATTTTTCTTCCAACTCTTCTTCATCAACAATGACTCTTTGGTCTTCCATTTTGTAGGTTGGCTGATACATTCTAGTCAATGGTCCTATCTACCATGCTCTTTAATATTTGGCCCCTGACCTTGATTTTTAGAAAGTGAGCCTGGTTTTTTCCGCCAGCTTCCCCTCTTCAAGCAACTTCTATTGATCCTTGATCAACAGATCATAGAAGTATCAAAGGTAAAATCCTTTCCATCTTTCTTGTGTGACATCCAATTATCTTGAAAGGAGGAACAAAATACATCATAAGGTGTCTTCAAATTCATCAAGACCAGATCAATAAGTTGTCCATCCTTCTTCCTAAAATCCTTGCCACATTCAGCCAATTTCAATTGTAGCTCCTTGATACGAGCTAAATAGTCCTTGAACTGATCAAAGGAAAGAGGTTCCAAAGAGATCAACTCTTTCTCTATCTACATTAATTAACCTTCATTTATCTTATTGAACAAACTCTTTAACTTGGTCCAGATGACTTGAGGATAGACGATCCCGCTTTTATGGAAGCGAATCTCCCTCAAAGTGTAGGTTGTGATAACACCCACATCCTCTTCCTTTTTTAACGTTGATGGAAAACCTGGCATCGACATCCATCAGATCAACAAGAGTATTCTTTGTGAACTGCTACAATCCTTTTCTTTTCAACAAGGTTTCCATATATGTTTCCCAGATAACATAATTATATCCATTGATAACAACAGGTTCTATCTTGGAATCTATCCTTCTGATCTAACATATATGATCAAAGTTCAGGTAGAGGTATCAATCAACAAATCTTCTACCCAGAGTTGATCAAGCCTATATATGATTCAACATGATTTGCAGATAACAAGGCTAGGTCAAAATAGTCACTCTAATACCATGTTGGGGAAACCTCTCATCCTAAACTATACAAAAGAACAAAAGACAAGAAAGGAACAATATTCCAAGAAGAAAGGTGGTGTCTAAAAACATTGTTGAAGCACTTAAGCACACCACATAATGATCAGAACATCACAATGCATAATGAGCATGATAAAACATCTCAAAGAGGTATGTTAGCAAACCCATAGGAGCACCTATTTATAGTTTTTAGATCTAACCAACTTCTTGAAAGTGGGGAAGATCTGATCCACAAATAAGGGTCTTTGGTCCAAATCGTTGCCATAGAATCTGCAATGTCCCAAAGTTTAGTCGATTGTTGTAGTCACGCCGACAATTATTTTACTGGCCATTCAGTCATCCGTTCAACCAACTATTCAGTCTCTCTATCAACTCCAATCAACTTCTCTGCTAGTTGCATGTCGTCTAACCACTGATTATATCCATAAGATCCAAAGGTATGATGAACCCTCAAGATTGTAGGTTCCAACAAATTGTAATTGTACCCTTTGTCTCCTATATATATACACCAAGGAGACCTAGTTTTAGGATCATCTCATCTTATCTTGTGCATTTGATACATTGTATAGAGACATTTCCCTCTTAAATAGGCTTCGTATTCATCTATTTAATTCATTCTTAAGGTGTTGAGTTACTCTTTCTTTCTATTTTTATGCTACTTTGTGAATTTGATAAATAACAAAAAATGTTAGAGTTATAACCCTACATAATGATTACTGAGTCTTTACAAATATAAAATCCAAACTTTTCATTATAACATCATTCATCATCACTATCTCTCACACACACATTTATATATATAAATCTTAATGCATTAATTTTTACTTCATATATTTTTGTGATGGTTCAATGTAATGACCATTAATCCCACTACAACATGTGTAAATGTAGATTTTATAATAAGTTTGTAAGCTATGGTCAAGAAATAAGGAAAATCCCTTATTGTAAAATTGATCTAGGTATAGTTATTTTGTGAGTGGATAAATATAGGTACACCTATCATTTTCTCGGAATAAAAAATTCAAGTATGTGAATGTAACAAGGCAACGGAGTCTCTAATTACCAATCATTAAAAATAATAATCATAATGGACATGAGCTTGTGGTTTAATGATAAAGTGGATAATTTTTCATACACATGTTCCAAGTTGCATCCTCGTTAGCTACAATAATAGTTTTTTTTAGTTGATCACAAAGGAAACTATTATCTGCATAATTGGTAAGTGAGTCAACTATCGTGAGTGTCTTGTCATTCATGGGTTCCTATTATCATATATCAATGATTAGATGATGTTGCTACATGTTGGATATCATTTGTAATCACACATCTAGTGTTGTGGATTAGATATTTTTGTAAATATATATGATGGCCACATGATGGTGCCTACTAGATATCATAAAAACCTCACCGGATTCTGCTAAGTAAAATAAAATAACTTCACAACAGATTTTGAGTCTATGTTATGTTAAAATATCACATGTCCAAGTGGAATGAATCGATATTTAACTCTTATATAAAAATATGGATAATAATTAGAAAAATTTTAAAGTGATTATTGCCAAAATTTGCTCGTTAAATTGAGTACTAACAAATGTAAATTAACCATGCATATTTGATTTGGTGATTTCACTCTTGCATGGCTTTATAAACTCTTTTCAATCCTTTCTTTCTTAAGAGATTTTAGGATAAGGACCATCTACTTTTTAGAATATGACAATATTCAAAGAATGTGTCATCCCAACTTTTGGATCTAGTTGAATAACCAATCGACCTTAGTTGATGGGATAATTAGACAATTTGGGTGCAACCAATGAAGTGTCAAGATAGTTGAAGAACTAACTTCATTGACTAATTGACTTAAGTAGTCATGATTAAGCCGGAGGGAATTCCATAAGGAGAGAATCATATAATTGCTTAAGTGTGTTTTGTGGAATAAAGCAACAAATTTGGACCATTATGGATAATCGTCCCTAACCCAACAAACTGAATTTTGTGGAGATATACAAGATCCTCAAGTATATATAGACAAGCTCATGCATGAGTGAATATGTGAACTAAGAAGAAATATTATTGTGATTGTGTGTGTTACATGTGTTGGGTTTGATGGTGACGACCAATGTTTTACTAGTGTATTTAGACATTACCTATTCTTTCTCAAAAACTCTTGTTATTGTCTATCTCTGGATTTCCTTATATGTTTTAGTGTGGTATCAAAGGTGTGGTTAAAGAGATAATAGTTACGAGTGCTAGATTGAGAGTTGTTGTGAATATGTAGATCCTAATCAATTTATTGTTGAAATAACTATTGGTGTTTATTACTCCACATCAAGACTATGAATATTATTTTAGCATTCTAAAATAAATCGTGTATCTGGAAAAGGGTTTGACTTGTTGTTTGACTTGTAGGAATTGGAAGATATGATGGCATTATCATTGAACAATGAACTTGTTGTGTTTTATAGACATAGTTATGAACTTGTTGTGTTTTATAGACATAATTATGTTTTTTTGCATAAGATATGGGAACTTTATTGAATTGTAGAGTATAATGGAAGTTTACCAAGACTAGTATAGTACTTAAATTAGAGGATGATAAATAAAAAATTATGGTCAACGGAAAAAAGGATGACATTGAAGACTCCATGACAACCTACATCTCAACGAATTGAGACTCTATAACATTGGAATTGATTTTTCAAATGGTGATTGAAGAAGCTTAAGAGATTGGTTGACAAAGTCAATGTATGTGAAATTATGCAACTTGATAAAGAGTCAATTTCACTTAACCCTTTGGAATTCAACACGATTAAAGATTGTTTGGCTCATGTGAAGGAGCTACAGTTGAAACTTGGAGAAAGTGGGAAGGATTTTGTGAAGAAGTGATACTAATTGATAGAGACTATATTAATGAGTTTGAAGACACGCCTTATGATGTCATCTACTCCACATTCAAGGAAAATTGGATATCAAGGAAGGAGGATGGTAAAGACTACATCCTTGGTTATTTTTTCACTCTATTGATTAGAGAACAATAAAAGATTCTCAAGGAAGGAAATTTACATGATAATATTTATGCTAGCCTTACCAAGGGAAAGGGGAGACAAATCTATAAATAACTTGGTTGAAATGGCAACTCAATTTATCAAAATACCAACAAAAGAAATAATCTTAAAGATTAGAAGAAGCAAGATGGAAATGATCAATTGAAATCTAGAGAGGTAAAGCACATGGAAATTTGTCATCAGTGTGGAAGGCTAGAGCATTTTGAAAGGAATTTATAAAAGACGATAAATGACCTATACGAGGAGATTAACATATTCCAAGTGGATGTTGACATCAAGAAGGAAAACATATTGATAAGAAAACCATTTATACTAGTTCTTCTCAAGCATTGCATGCTTTTACTTCTCACAAGGTATATATATGGACTTTAGTTGTTTACATTAGATGGATAATGATGCTTCTTTATTTACCTCCTTGATTAAATCCAAGGAATATATAATATATGTGTTGCATATGATTGTGTACTAACCATGAAGGATGTTACAAAGTTGACTATAAGAATGGTGTGATCACTGATGTGTATCATGTACCTCGACTCAACGTTAATCTTCTCTTGGTACCACAACTTAGATAGCCATGTAATAAGGTGGAAATTTGACCTAATAGGTTTTTTGTGAATGAAATAACCAATAAATTTCACATCATTTGTAAAACCCTTGGTTAAATTTATTTTACTCTCAAGGACATGTAAAAGATGGTAACTTTCCTTGTTAAGTTGATGATTTTGAGGACATTAATACAAAAATGTAAATAAATTATTATTTAATAATCTTAATTAAAATTATGGTACTGTTATGCATAGCCTTGCTAGGAATTGACATAACTTTTATTTAAGGTTAATAGCTGAACTTTAACTCATCCCTATGGGGACAAGTGTCTAAATGGGGAACATGTAGATACTAGCCAATAAAATTCCTAGGCAAATAAAAATCATGCATAAGGGGGAAAAACCTATCCCTTAAGAAAAGAGAGCTTCCAGTCTCTGCTAAAATTTAGCTTCCAGACTCTTTGTTGATATTGAGCTTCTAGGATTTGTGTTAAGTATGTGAGCTTCCGGGCTATGTGTTAAGTGTGTGAGCTTCCAGGATCTGTAATAAATGTGAGCTATCAGGCTCTGGGAAATTTGAGAGCTACTAGGCTCAGTGGAAATAGAGCTACCAAGATCTGATAGCTTTCAGGATCTGGATAGTAACTTTCCCTAGTTTATTTAGTGGCATTTGAAGAGAAACACCCAGTCCACTTAATTTTAATTCTAGGCAAGGGGGTGGATTCTTGTAAGTCATTATTGAATTCGAGATCCTAAGGTCGGGTGGAGCATGGATGCTCATTACCCAATACCAATATTTATCTCTTAGATAAGTTTATCATTTGTTTATGTTGAGGTTTATTCATATGTTTATGTCAATATTTTAGGAGCTTGTACAGTTTTCATGACGACCTGTGAATTTAAGAAATGCTATAACTACTTCGTTGATAATTAATTATTAAGACATTATGTAGGTAGCAAAAGAATGTTGTTCATTTCTTACCCAAAAATAAGTAAAAGAGTTAAAATCAAAATTTGGTTGTTATTATTTTCAAGAATGTTGAATTTAAGTATTTTGGGCCTTAAACCTAGGGTTAAAAGGACATAAATTAAACAGAGTTTGAGTGTAAAAAAAAACCTTAAACAAACCTAAATAAATTATCTTAGTACATGTAACTTCTAGAAAAAAATCCCCGTAAAAGGAACAAAGGTGTAATGCACTTATACTTCATAACTAAGTACTCAAATCCTATCGTAATAAGGGAAATAATTCAGTATAATTGATATCTTAATATGACAACATTCATGAACTCTAAACGAGCCTCTTAGTTAATTTTTTAAGACTTGTAACCTACTCTTCATACCTAGAATTGGGGGTATGTAGTACTTGTACTAGGAATCAAACTCATGTATGTCCTATTAAGTATGTTTATAATGCTTACTTACAAGGAAAGGAAAAAAAACCTTGTTATTAACAAATAAGCATCGGGGTTATGCCTTGTTTATTTACTTATAATAGGAAATACATTCTCAAAACAAGTCATTCAAGTCAAGGCAGACATGAACAAAGCTAACTAGGATTAAATGCCGAATGAATTTACGAGTCAAGGTATAGCACTAGGCCGTACTTCATAAGATATTAAGAACCAATTTTAACTATGCTAATGAAATATTAGAAGTTATAACAACCGAGGATAATTGGGAGTGAGCTAGGCTCATAGGAATTACCTTCTTAACCAATTCCTACAGGTTTAATGTAATACTTTTTTAGGTTAACAAGTTAACAAAAAAATTGTCAAGTTAAAAACCCTAGAGAATCATGGATTCAAGCATGCAAAGAGTATGGATGCAAGGAGATGAGCTTCAAGTACCATTTACACAATATGCTAAAAATAATACACAGACTATAAACAGGGAAGAGAGACATCAAAATTTTAAACTTATTTCATAAAATATTTCTGGTAAATATATAAGTTTTACAAAGACATAGCCAAATGAATAAAATTGTAATTTAGTTAATAGAACCTTGTCTCTACACAAGAGCATGAACTTAAACTATAATTCTCATTACCCATACAAAATATTTAAATTGAATACATCTCGAAAGGTAAAACCAGATATGACCAGGTAATGGCTTCTCAGGTGTCACACCACACTAAGGTTTATCACATAATTAATAACTAGAAAAATTTAATGCTATTTAATGTTTTTATTGGAACCTGAACTTTTGTTTATGGAAAGATGCAAAGCATAGCCGAAATTCCATTTGGGGACAGACTTTGGGACAACCTTTCCATAGGTTTGAAAAGGAATTCAACAAGAGCCACGAGGTGGCAACGTCATCGCAGTTACTAACAGTTATTGATATTGCTACAAAACATAAGCTATTGATTCTTAAATGTGACCCAAAACATTTATTTTGGCATATGGCCTTTTAAAAATACTCTTCATCTTTATTGCTTCCAAAGCTAGAAAAAAAATAAAGACACTTAATACGGGGTTGATTTAATATTAATACTTGGCATTCCACTTGATATTTTATTCTCAAACAAGGGAAATGGCCTTACATGATATATATTTAACAACACAAATAAAAAATAACTAAGACATAACATCAAAATCCTTCAAAGAGTGAGGGAAAAGACTATCATATCAAACTCAACAGAAATATATTTAAACTATATGGAATGTTAGTACTAGTATAAAATAAGTGTAATGTTATACAAGATATACTAGAGCAAGATGCATGTAATGTTAGTACTTTTTCATCACATGAATCAAAAACTTCATCCTAAAATCATTTTTTTAATTCACAATACCTAGAATCCTTCATAACACAAACCACTAATCAACAAGATTACTTCCACTACTAATTAACATCCTAAAACCAACTCACTAATTTACATCCTATAAACCAACTTTGAAATTTGAAAAATGTTAATTATTATGATGTTAAACAATTACATAAACTTACTCTGAATAAAATCCAAATATACCAGTAGAATAAATACTTGTACCATTTACATTTTCTCAAAAATAACATGACATTTTTTATTTCTTCAGATCCAAATACAAGTTAACAAAGAGGAAAGGTGATATCACTATGTGGTTAGCAAAGAGGAAACATGGAATTATCATGGGGGCATCATTAATCAAATGGTATCGTTGAAGTTAGGGTTTATTTAGGGTTTAAGAGACAGCGTAATTCATTTTAGTTTAAAAAATCAAGCTGTTACTTATTTCTTAATTTTGATATTAGGGTTTTCATGGCCACAGAATTGAAAACTTTTAAGAGAGAAACAACCGCTTTAATGACTTCATTATGTGCTTTCATGGATCGGTACGAGGTGGAACAAAGCAAAGATAGAGTAAGGGTACTTTATGGCCATAGGAAGGTGATAGGAAGGTGGGATGTTGCAATATAACATGACACGGTAAACATCAATGAACTGAAAGACATAAGAGGAATCTTCAACCAGTGCTCCTATGCAGAGCACAGGTCTGATTCTAGTCGATCATCTATCAGATTGATTAATAGCAACTGCACAAGAGGAGGAGGATTGTGCAGAGGATTCCTTCCTGTGTGTCGATTTGCATATGATTCAGTCCTTAGATTGAGGAAAGTGAGGATATCTATGTAATGATAATATATATTGAACATATAGCCTGAGACGATTCATGATGATGAGCATTGGCTTGTATTTGCTATATGCAATTCCTGTAAATCATAGATGCGGGATCGGGTTCAAGTGTAAGATATATATTCATCAATGCTATTGATCAGAATGGATGGAGGGGGGTTTCCTATGGTGAATTACCTCCTGCAACATATGCTAAGGAGCCTATGCTCTGATTCGCAGTGGGTTTATTCATTTTTTTGGAGAATTATGCCTCGGAATTACCCATTTCCAAAGTTCGTCAATGTTACATATTTATTTATTGTACCATAGTGTTGTTGCAACTTTTGTGTCAGTGAATTCATAGATTGTGAATTAGTAGTAAATGGATCACGGGATAAACCTGCAGACGTCTTCTTGTTGTGCAGGTGGGATATAGAAGGAGGCATTATGGATAGGTCCAAGAGAAATAAGAGGAATTTGTAGGCTCAAGCTCCACGAATCTTGGTCATGAAGTATGTCTCTCTAATGTTAGCTTTATTTATATAAATATAACTATATATCTATATACTATCCCATACCCATCTAAATCCAAAGTTTGGCATCCGCCATGGAAACCTCATGAATCCTGTTCATGAAGTCCGTCTCTCTGCTAGAGACTATACATGTATATACTATCCCATATCCATATAAATCCAAAGTCTATTATGAAACATGGAAACCTCATGAATCATGGTCATGAACTCTATCTCTTTGATGGAGAGTTGATGTAGCTATAAAACTATAGCTATATCTATAATCAGGCCAATACCCATGTAAATCCAAAGTATGGTATTCAAACTTCTCACCTCGAGGTGCATATGGTACCAATTTGGATGGGCTTGGGTATTGTTCATATCCAATAGATTCAATGCACCATTCAAGCACAGAATAGGACATGATCGATTACAATGGATCACCTCCCTCCACTCCTGCACGATCATAATCTCAATCCCCACCAGGATGTAGAATGTAGTTCAGTGCAATAAGTTCAGTTCAATGTATTGGTAAATATAAAATCTAGTGTGCTAACTCAAGCCAGGACTTCAAAAGTTTTCTTTACCTTGAAAAATCTATAACATATTTTAGGGGTTTGTTTGCAAGGAATTAAAACCCAGTTTAGGTAATAAAGGTAAATTTTAATTCTTTTGTATGCTATTTATTTGAGTATTGATCAATTTGCAGGATTCTGGTACGGGAGGATGGTTATTGTGATTTCTTAGGCTGTGCAAGAGCAGCGAACAACTTATCCAACCGTTGTTCCACCACTATTTCTAGTGAAGGGGCATAAAAGATGATGACATAATTTGTCATGTGCCCCAAATTTAAAAAACATTTTATGTTTTAAGAGACATTATGTTATAATTTTATTATAAAGTTTGTAATTAATGACCATGTGGGGTCAAGGATAATTGCATGTAATTGCTGAATATTTTATTAATTAATAAATTAAAGATGAGACAATAGCTTAAGGAGTTTGTTAAATGAGTGTTTTATTGGTCACTTGGTGGAATAGGCTGGGTTGAGAGCAAACTGACACTTTGAGACATCCTCAAACTACTTCTAGTTGTTGCAGGAGGAAACTTCCATATTTTTGTGGTTGTGTTCCCCAAGAAAGAGGAACAAGAGCAGGTGGCTCATTAAGTGAAAACTGACCCAAAAGACCTAGGCATGCTAATAAAACTTCCCATTGAATTCAACTGAGGCTACTCATTCTTTTACTTGTAAAAATTCTGAGTGAATTTAGTGCACAAGAAATTCGATGGAGGGGACTAGAATAATTTTTCTTTGAGTGAAAAGTGCTGAAGTTCTGAACTAGTGCAGCTAATTTAAGCTAAGTTCACACTTCCACACGTAAAACAGATTACTGTTGATTACTCAGTAGAGTTGCAGAGGTTTGCTAAACCAGTTCTTTCACCAAGTGCTTCAACCAAGTGAACCAGTAGACATGATCGGGGGTCCTGAGACTTGTTGTTCAGCTATCTTCAGGAGTTGGTTGGGAGGAACAGGCTCCTTAAGTTGTTGTCTCCTCTGCTACATTTCCACGTTCTAGATGTTCTTTCTAATTTCTCTATGCATACTTAGGATCAAGAAGGAATGAATTTAGGAAATAATATGTTGTGTTTCTGTTCATCTAATATTATTATTATTGAATGAAATCTTTTACTGTGAAAAGATAGACAAATTCTGGATTAGATATGGATTAGGATAAATGATTAGAGTAACTTCAAATTTTACTGATGGATAAAATACCTAACTGTATTTTTCCACACCTTCAAGAAGGTAGTACTCTAATATAGGAGGTTAGATTAGAAGCTGATGGTTAAATCAAATGAAGAATGCATGATTAAGTTTATTACTTTTTTCAGATTCTTTGTAAGAATGTTCAGGAGTGCCTTAGTTAGAATGCACCTGTTAAAGAAGAAAGGCATGAACTATTTCCAAAAATGATCTAAAAATATATATATATACACAGTCTATGCTCTTATTTACATGGTAAACAAATTATTTGCTATAAGCCTAATTATTATAAATATACATAGTTATTAAACATTATAAGAACAAAAAATTAAACACGCAGGAATGACTTAAAAACAGTAAAATGAGGTCTAGTAATTACTTAGATAATTTCATCACTAATCTAAGTAAGAATCAAACTTTAAATACATTACAATAAAATATTAAACTAATTAAAATTTTACAAAACCCTAATTTGGAGAAACTGTAAAGTATGACCTTCATTTCCCACTCTTTTTCCAAAAGAGGGTTAATACAGTTTTACCCATGTTTACTTAAAGCATAAATTCTTCATGCATACAAATACAAATTATGTATTTTATAAATACAAAGAATTTAAATAAATTTTTCACAGAAACAGTATTGAACTGTTGGTCAAGTTTAAACTAAGACTAATTTAAGTAAAGACCTTTATAAATTTTCCAACCCAATTACACAGTAAAAACTCAGATTGCACTAAATCAACCCTTCTTTTTATTTATTTCTTGAAATAAATTGTTTTACTGACAGAGAAAAACTCAAACTCTGTTTTAAAACTAATATCTTAAATATTTTCCTCTTTCTCATTAAAATAAAAAATTATGGACTTAATTAGAAGATAAAAACCTTTTCTAAAATCTTAAACCATTCTTTCATCAAATACAAGTACTGTAATAGTAAAGAAATTTCTTTTAATTTAAAATTTAAACAAGAAATAGAAATTTATCCAAAACAGAAAAACCACATAGCCTGCCATCGTTTTCTTTAAATCACAGTATATATTACCGATTATATAATAAATAACACAGTAAGCTTTAGAGCTTATTCAAAACATAAACAACTTCTAAACCCTAGCTAACATAATTAAAATTCCACAAAGGTCACGGCTTCAAGCCTGTCCAAAAATCAAATACTGTGGATAAATCGAGTTACGGCCATTGGCCCTTACAAGCTCTTTGCAATAAACTACATCGTGTTCCAAACATAACTATAGGTAAAAGAAAACAAGTCACGGCCATATGACCTTCCCAATAAATTGAATTCATTGTAGCCACGACCAAGCAGTATGTCAAATCCAAGCGAATAGTATAAAACAAAACACCATACACCCATCGCATGAGGAACCTCAGGTAGGACCGAGGCTTACCGTTTGCTGAAAGAGCATGAAGACCCCCTCTTTGTCAGAGTCTTCGAGCCACAGTCTGAAACTCTGCTTGTGAAATACACCCATTAAATAATTGTTAATCTTTCTGTATATAACTTTAAAAGAAAGAGAACTAGCATATACACTTATGGTGAATATAAGAATGGAAACGATGAGTTACCTGGTGTAGTTTTACTTCTAGCCGCGCCTTAACTTGTTTACACAGCATTTTCAACCAAGTAGAAACCCCTTCACACTAGAAACTGGGCAGTAAATACAGATAAGCCCACACTCGATGAGATTATTCAAGTCAAATCCAAGGCCACTCCATGATGAAAACAAACCGAAAACACACTGTTAAGTCAAATAGAGTTCACCATTGCACCAGTGCACGAAGGAAATCCCACATAAAGGAAAAGTAATGACAACAAAGGTCCTCATACGCAGAGAATAGAAAAGGTTATAAGGGCTCTCACATGTAAAGGTAAGCCACAGCGATGAAGGCTCTCACTTATACCAGAAAAACAATGGTGAAGCCATGAGGTCGTAAGCCTGCGGCTCTCTCTCCACCATGGGAAAAAGATAGGGTAAATGGGCAAATTTAGGGTTTTGGGAGGTTATATAATAAAATGCCAAATAAAAACCCCTAGCCACTATAAAACAACCACGTGGACTCCACTTTCGGTTAATTGTTATGGGTTTTGAACTATAGTTCGGGAGCATTAAAATTTATATAAACACCTTGTTTTTAAGCTNAACCCTAGCCACTATAAAACAACCACGTGGACTCCACTTTCGGTTAATTGTTATGGGTTTTGAACTATAGTTCGGGAGCATTAAAATTTATATAAACACCTTGTTTTTAAGCTAGGGTTAAGTACGAGGGAAAAACCATAATCCCATTTTAGAACTAGGTGAAAGGAAAATTAAGAGCTTAATATTTCTAGTATATAAATGTTTAGCATACTTCTTGGGTGAGGTTTGTTTTATAGTTTAAAAATTGTGTAAATAGAACAAAAATAATTACTATTTAATATTTCTTAATGAGATTTAAAAAAAATATGCAAGAGTTTGGAAGTACTTAGGCAATAAACTCTTATCCCATAAAAACCAAAGCAACTATGCAAATTATATAACAAAGTAAGGTCTTTTCTTCCTATTTACTCAAATGGAAATTGCATAGGAAGAAAAGTAAATTTACTCCGTTTGAAAAACTTGTTAGCTTCGTTGACATTTCTCTGGACTTAGGTTTTACCGATTTTTATAACATGAGAATGTATGATTGAGACAATCTCATATGAATTACCACGGTAACAAGTAATAAGGTATCAAATGACCTAGTATACAAACTTATATTTCTCTAGAATTGTATATAGTACCTAAGATGATAATAAATGAATAAAGTATGATGAACAAGTTATAGTCGAAGTGAGGTAGAAGAACAACTAAATCTATGTTCAGATTCTCCAAATACTTATGCTTACAAGAAATTAAGTAAAACATAAATATACAGTTTCAACGATACCTCCTTTATCTTTTATGAAGCTATAAATTAAACAAATATTCTAGCATTTTTGTTTATGCTAGTTGAGATAATAATCTCAATCTAGAAACTGGTTACAAAATGTATTACCTGTAAAAGACCTGTAAAAGAAGCATCACTTCACTACATTAGTTAAAAAGCTAAGTAAGTCCGGGACTTAACTGAAGTTCCTTCATGTTTACAAATAGTAAAACAAACTTTAGCACATAGTAAACAAACAAATGTTTCAGTTCATGTTATTCCAAATCATAACCTGCTAAACCAAATATTTAATAATGATTGATGAAAGAAAATATTTAAGTATGCAAATCTAGAATTTAATAAAGGAATTAGTTCTATTTTAAACCTTATTATGTTAACTGTTAACAGTTAAATGTCCCTCAGAAGTGACGATTGTAAACATTTAATGTTATAGAAAAAAATTTAAATTTTCATGAAATTTTGGAGTATTACATGTGGTATCAGAGCACATGTTCAGACACTAGGCCTAAATGCAGCTCAACTTGCATAGACAAACAGTAAATTAAATGCATGCATACTGATTATTATTTTTCTTTTGAAATGTTATTACCAGGGAATTTTTCTAAGTTAGAACTGCAGGTATGGAAAGACTCGAGGAATATGCAGATGAGGATTCCTCGTTTAATGAACAAAGAAATTCTAAAAGAGAACCAGTTCAGGAAGAAATAACTAACAATTCTTCATAATTATTACAATTTGTTAAAGAATTTAGAACTGAGATGGACTCAGTTAAAAAGGAAAGTTGAAGAATTCTGAGAGCTCAAGAGGAGCTGAACCAGATACTGATGGAAAAATTCCAGAGTGAAGAAAAAGATAAACAGGTAGGATTTGAAGATATGACCTACCAACACAAAAGTAAAAAGTCTAAACAGTCTAAAATTGAAAGTAGCTCGTCCTCTAAAATTTATGGTGATTCACATAGGAAAAATCGCCAGTACACTAGTGATAGCAGTGAAGATAATTATCATTCAAGAAAAAGAAAATTTAAGCCTTATGAAGAAATTTCAGGAGAATTTATGAAGATAAAACCACCCACTTTCAACGGTGAAACTGAGAAAGGGGAAGAAGATGAATCATTGTTGTTTGGAATGAAGAAGTATTTCCAAATCTATAATTACTCTAACCAGTTAAAAGCAAGGATGACAAGTTTACAACTTAACTGGGAAGACAGATTTTGGTGGCAGGATTTAAAACGAGTAAAAATGTATTAGGGAAAAGAACATTAACTGGAGTACCTTTAAGAAATACTTTAAAAATAATTTTTTATCAGAACAGTACTACGAAGAGAAATCTAAGGAATTTTATGAACTGAAGCTGGGAACTATGAACATGAAAGAATTAAACAGTAAATTTTTAAGTTTGCTACGTTGCGTGCCTTACATTGTGGATGAGAAGCCTAAGGTATAGTGGCTTCTAAGTTGTTTACATTTTCACATTAAAGACATAATTGAATATGATAATCCAAAAACCCTAAAGGAGGCTATGCGAAAGGCAAATTTTTGCTATGAGCAGAACCACAAAAAGGAAAGCATGCCAAACTGGAAGGCTAAGAGGCCTAATAATCTTGAACAAAAGAAGAAGGGTTTCGTACCTAACCGCAATTTTATGAATAATAACACACATAATTTTCTTAATAAGAATTTCCAAGGAAATAAAGGTAGATCACAGTTAAACCCTAATGGCCCTAGAAATAAAAAACCTGCTAATAATCACAACAATTACATTAAGAATAATGAACGTAAAAAACCAGTAAAGTGTTGGGAGTGTAATGGACATCATTATGCATCAGTATTCTATAACAGAAAGAAGACTGTCAGCAACATACATACGGTGCAGGAGGAGATGACTGTTTGTGACTTAGTAAGGACAATGCCCAGGATCAACGCGGCCTTGGAAAACAAGCAGGTAGATTTTCAAACTTCCATGGTGGAAGTAGAAGGTAAGCTGGATCAAACATCCATTTCTATCTTAATTGACCGAGGGGCTAGCCTGAGTTATATTTCTCTTGATTTAGTAGAAAAATTAAAGTTGTCAGTAGAAAATTTTGCAAAGTCATGGTTAGTTCAGCTAGCTACTGGAGCAAAAATAAAAGTGATTAGTTTTGTAAAAGATTGTACTGTAAGTATAGATCGGTTTGAAACCTCTGTGAAGCTTAATGTACTTCCTTTAGGCTCTTATGACATGTTAATTGGTATGTACTGGTTAGAACAACATAGAGTAGTTTTGAACTATTACGATAAAAAATTTACTTGCATAAATAATGAAGGAGAAACAATAACCGTAACAGAAATCCCTAGGATAACAACTATGAGACAAATCTCTGCTTTGCAATTAAAGAGTGTTGTTCGGAAGGGTTGTAAATCCTTTGTTATAACTATAATTAATGAAGAACATACTAATAATGAAGATAAACTAAAACTGGAAGATATTCCCATCCTAAGGGGGTATTTGGATGTATTTCCAGAACAAACTCTAGGACTGCCTCCGAAAAAGGAGTTAGAATTCACTATTGAGTTGGTACCTGGTTTAGTGCCCAGCTCAAAAGCCCCTTATTGGATGAATATATTGGAACTAAATGAATTAAAATCATAGTTAAAGGAACTTATTCATAAGAAGTATATAAGACCCAGCGTGTCTCCTTGGGGAGCACCTATTATTTTCATTAAAAAGAAGGACGGTACTATATGCCTATGCATTGATTATAGTCAACTTAATAAAATGACCATTAAGAATAGATACCCGTTGCCCTGCATAGATGATTTGTTTGATCAGTTGTGCGGAGCAACTGTATTTTCAAAGATTGACTCATGATCTGGTTATCACCAGGTCTGAATCAAAGATGAAGACATTTTTAAAACAACTTTTAGGACCAGATATGGTCACTATGAGTTTGATGTTATGCCATTTAGGATTACTAATGCCCCAGTTGTCTTCATGTGCTTAATGAATAATGTATTGCATAAGTACCTTGATAACTTCATGGTGGTATTCATTGATGACATTCTATTTTATTCTAAGTCTAAAGAAGAACATGAGGAGCACTTAAAAGTTGTTTTATAAGAATTGAGAGAACATCAGCTTTATGCAAAATTTACTAAGTGTTATTTCTTTAAGGATAAAATACAGTACTTGGGCTTAGTAACTAAAGAAGGGATCTCAGTCGATCCAGAAAAGATAAAAGCAATTGAAGAATGGCTAGTCCCAAAGGATGTCACTGACGTACGATCATTCATGGGGATTACAGGCTACTATCAAATATTCATTGAGGGGTTCTTAAGAATTGAGAATCCCATAACTTCTTTACAGAAGAAAGGGAAGAAATTCGAGTGGAATCAAAAGTGTGAAGACAATTTTAAAAAGTTAAAAACATTACTAACTACTTCACCAATATTAAGAATCGTTGATCCTAATAAAGACTTTGTAGTATGCACTGACGCATGCAATGATGGTTTAGGCAGAGTTTTAACTCAAGAAGGACACACAATTGCATATGAGTCTAGGAAGCTTAAGATTCATGAGAAAAACTATGCAATCTATGATTTAGAGTTGGCTATCATCATACATGCTTTGAAGATGTGGCACCATCACTTAATTGGAAGAAAATTTATGTTAATGACCAATAATAAAGGATTAAAATATTTGTTGGATCAACCTAACTTAAACTCAAGGCAAGCCACACAAGCTAGGTGGCTAGCTTTCCTTAGCGAGTACGATTTCGAGATCCAACATATTAAGGGAAAAGAAAATAAATTTGTTGATGCTCTAAGTAGAAATGCAAGGCTGAATTTTATAGCAGTAGTCAGCACTTATAAAACAGATTTAGAAAAATAACTAGAGGGAGTAAAATTGGATGAAAATTATCAAAAATTACAAGCAAAAGTAACAGAAAATTTAACTGAAAGTTTAAGTACAAGGCATAGTCTAAACAAAAAAGGATTATTATTATATAAAAACAGGCTATATATACCTAATGTACCTATGATTAAGCTTCTGATTTTAAATGAAATTCATAAGACTCCTTACTCAGGACATTCTGGTTATCAGAAGACTATAACCATGTTACGGAAGGATTATTTTTGGCCAAACATGAAGAATGAACTGGCAGAATACATTGCCAAGTGTTTTGAATGTCAACAAGTTAAGACTGAACACCAGCATCCAGCCAGTTTACTACAACCATTAACTATCCCTAGCTGGAACTGAGAAATAATCGGTCTTGATTTTATTACAGGTCTACCTAGAAATCAGAATCTGAATGACTTGATAATGGTAGTCGTTGATAAACTTAGTAAAGTAGCTCATTTTATACCTATAAAGACCACCTATAAGGCTGCTAATATTGCTAATATATTCATGAAAAAAATATTTCATTTACATGGGATACTGAAAGTCATAATTTCAGACAGAGACCCTAAGTTTACGGGCAATTTCTGGAAGTCTTTATTTAAAGGCCTGAATACTACTTTAAATTTCAGTACCTCTTTTCATCCCCAGACGGATGGATAGACTGAAAGGGTGAATCAAGTGTTAGAAGATATGTTTAGAATGTATGTTAAGGAACATCTAGGTAAATGGGAAGATTACTTACACCTGGTAGAGTTTTCTTACAACAATCACTACCAAGCTTCAGCAAGATATAGCCCATTTGAAATTTTGTATGGCAAAAAGTGCAATACCCACATCTCATGGAGTAACCCAGTTGACAGGTTAGTACTAGGACCTGAACTACTAAAGGAGATGGAGTTAATTATAAAACAGGTGTAAGGTAACTTAAAAGTTGCGCAAGATAGATAGAAAATTCAAGCAGATCTTAAACGAACTTAGAAAGAGTTACAGGTGGGTGAACATGTCTTTATAAAGGTAAGGCCTAAAAAGAGTTCTTTGAAATTAGGAAGTTGTGTTAATTTGGCACCTCGATATTGTGGACCTTTTGAGATACTGTCCAGAATGGGACATGTGGCATATCAATTGGCTTTACCACCAAATTTGAAGGTTCATAATGTTTTTTATATCTTTGTATTAAAAAAATATGTACATGATGCTACTCATATTATAAATTGGAATGATGTGTAGGTGGAACTCGAAGGAGATTTTCTAGTGGAACCGGATTGTATCCTCGAAAGGAGTTAGATCTTGCTTCGAAATCACACCATTGGTCAGGTGAAGGTGCAATTGAAGCACCTTAGTCCAGAAGAAGCCACCTGGGAATTGGAGATTCATATGTGGGTTACTTATCCAATTCTGTTCCAGGGCAATTCTGAGGACGAAGAATAAATAACATCGAGGAAGATGTTATATTTAAGGGGGTGTGTATGTCACATGCCCCAAATTGCAAAAACATTTTATGTTCTAACAGACATTATGTTATAATTTTATTATAAAGTTTGTAATTAATGACCATGTGGGGTCAAGGATAATTGCATGTAATTGTTGAATATTTTATTAATTAATAAATGAAATATGAGACAATAGCTTAAGGAAGTTGTTAAATGAGTGTTTTACTAGTCACTTGGTGGAATAGGTTGGGTTAAGAGTAGATTGACACTTGGCAGCATCCTCAAACTACTTCTAGTTGTTGCAGGAGGCAACTTCCCTATTTTTGTGGTCATGTTCCCCAAGAAAGTGGAACAAGAGCAGGTGGCCCATTAAGTGAAAACTGACCCAAAAGACCTAGGCATGCTAATAAAACTTCCCATTGAATTTAGCCGAGGCTGCTCATTCTTTTACTTGTGAAAATTCTGAGTGAATTTAGCGCACAAGAAATTCAATGGAGGGGACTAGTAGAAGTTTTCTTTGAGTGAAAAGTGATGAAGTTATGAACTAGTGCAGCTAATTTAAGCTGAGTTCTTATTGCAACAAGAAGAACATATTACTGTTGATTACTCAGTAGAGTTGCAGAGGTTTGCTAAACCAGTTCTTTCACCCAATGCTTCAACCAGGTGAACCAGTAGACAGGCTCGGGCAACCTGAGACTTGTTGTTCAACTATCTCCAGGAGTTGGTTGGGAGGAACAGGCTCCTTAAGTTGTTGTCTCCTCTGCTACATTTCCAGGTTCTACATGTTCTTTCTAATTTCTCTATGCATACTTAGGATCAAGAAGGAATGAATTTAGGAAATAATATGTTATGTTTATGTTCATCTGTTATTATAATTATTGAATGAAATCTTTTACTGTGAAAATATAGACAAATTATGGATTAGATGTGGATTAGGATAAATGATTAGAGTAACTTCAAATTTTACTAATGGATAAAATACCTTACTGTATTTTTCCACACCTTCAAGAAGGTAGTACTCTAGGCTGATGGTTAAACCAAATGAAGAATGCAAGATTAAGTTTATTACTTTTTACAGATTCTTTGTAAGAATGTTCAAGAGTGCCTTAGTTAGAATGCACCTATTAAAGAAGCTAGACATGAACTATTTCCAAAAAAGATCTAAAAAATACATATATACATAGTCTGTGCTCTTATTTACACAGTAAACAAATTATTTGTTATAAGCCTAATTATTATAAATATACATAGTTATTAAACATTATAAGAACAAAAAATTAAATAAGTAGGAATAACTTAAAAGCAATAAAATGAGGTCTAGTAATTACTTAGATAATTTCATCACTAATCTAAGTAAGAATTCAACTTTAAATACATTACAATAAATTATTAAACTCTGTAAAGATTTTAAAATAATTAAAATTTTACAAAACCCTAATTTGGAGAAACTTTCAAGTATGACCTTCATTTCCCACTCTTTTTCCAGAAGAAGGTTAATACAGTTTTACCCATATTTACTTAAAGAATAAATTCTTCGTTCATACAAATACAAATTATGTATTTTATAAATACGCAGAATTTAAATAAACTTTTCACAAAAACAGTATTGAAACGGTTGGTCAAGTTTAAACTAAGACTAATTTAAGTAAATACCTTTATAAATTTTCCAACCCAATTACACAGTAAAAACTCAGGTTGCACTAAATCAACCCTTCTTTTTATTTATTTCCTGAAATAAATTGTTTTACTGACAGAGAAAAACTCAAACTATGTTTTAAAACTAATATCTTAACCATTTTCCTCTTTCTCATTAAAATAAAAAATTATGGACTTAATTAGAAAATAAAAACCTTTTCTAAAATTGTAAACCATTCTTTCATCAAATACACGTACTGTAATAGTAAATAAATTTCTTTTAATTTAAAATTTAAACAAAAAATAGAAATTTATCCAAAACAGAAAAATCCCATAGCCTGCCATCGTTTTCTTTAAATCACAGTATATATTACCGATTATATAATAAATAACACAGTAAGATTTAGAGCTTATTCAAAACATAAATAGCTTCTAAACCCTAGCTAACATAATTAAAATTCCACAAAGGTCACGGCTTCAAGCCTGTCCAAAAATCAAATACTGTGGATAAATCGAGTTATGGCCATTGGCCCTTACAAGCTCTTTGCAATAAACTACACCGTGTTCCAAAAATAACTATAGGTAAAAGAAAAGCAAGTCACGTCCATACATCCTTCCCAACAAATCGAATTCATTGTAGCCACGGCCAAGCAGTATGTCAAATCCAAGCGAACAGTATCAACCAAAACACCATACACCCATCGCAAGAGGAACCTTAGGTAGGATCGAGGCTTACCATTTGCTGAAGGAGCATGCAGACCCCCTCTTCGTCGGAGTCTTCAAGCCACAGTCTGAAACTCTGCTTGTGAAATAACCTGCACACCCAATAAAGAATTGTTAAGCTTTTTGTATATAAAATAAAAGAAAGAGAACTATCATATACACTTATGGCGAATACAAGAATGGAAACAATGAGTTACCTAGAGCAGTTTTAATTCCAGCCGCGCCTTAACTTGTTTACACAGCATTTTCAACCAAGTAAAAACCCCTTCACACTAGCAACTGGGCAAAAAAAACAGATGTACTTTTATAGACACGTTATGTTCAAACTACACAAGCAAGTAGAGAAATGAAAACACTCGAAACATACACAGGAATTTCATGTGGATACTAAGTAGCTAAACAACGTCACATTAAAAAATTTCCTTAACAAACCTCAAAACATTCATCACAGAGGCATCACTGTAAAAATAAAATATTTTTCTATCAACACCTAGAAGGAGGGGATCTCTGAGGCAATGGAAAGAATGGAGAGAATAGGTTAACCTTCACACATTATTGGAAAATGGATTTTCTATTCTCTGAATATATCAATAAGATACAAGTAGATATTAATGAAGTAGGCACACATTAGACAACCCTCTGGCCACCTTAGCCAACCATATGCAAATATTGGGAGGTTAATTACAAAAACTGCAATTGTAAATAACAAAAAAAAATTGCAGTGGTAAATTTCATACTTTGTAGGCTCTATACCAAGTATTACAACAAAAAAACCAATAGGCCCAATGCCAATGTCTCCATCTACAAAGAAGTGGGCACATGTATGGCACCTCTTGCCAAAGATGAGGACTGATTTCTCAAAATGTTGCTTCTACCATCTTGGTATTTCGCATACTAGTTTCCACCAACCTAGAAACCTGTTTATGTCCTCCATAAAAACAAATAGAAAAAAATTCTCTATTCACTGAAATAAACAAATGCAGAAAATAAAATGATGGTCTTCCTAAGATAATAACGAAAATGGAGAGTTATATGTATTTATTTAGGAAGGAACTTGAATCTAAATATGCTCTGCTGAGAGAGCTCACAGAGGCTGTGGAGCCTTAGCCACCTCCCATGATGAAAACACTTTTAAGGTTGAAATCACATGAGTACAAATTAGAATCATGAAAACCAAGTATTTGCCGACATTTAAAGGGATACAACTGAAAGATATTACCAGATGCAAATGATTTAATTACTTAATTCTGGTGGCAGAAGAGGGGCAGGCGACAGATGCACTAGTAATTTGTAATAGATAAACTCGTCCACTTCTACGCTTTGCAACTTTCCCTCTATAACAAGCGCCTTTCCACAAGAGCAAGAAAGCCTTATTGACGTTCAGAGAAAACTTTAATTCACAATCTTTATTTTATATATTTCTAGATAGTGTACTGTGTATATTTACCTTGTTAAATGGTTATGTGTCGAGCAGTGCTATATCCTGGTAATTGCTCACTCCAATATGAAGAATGTCGCCAAGACATTGCTCACTCTGGTATGAATAATGTTGTGAAGATAGTAATATTCATTATTTAGTGAAAAAAATACTTGTTTCTATATGTATATCCACTTTAAAGCTCAGAAATATGTGCGGTGTGAAAATCGATGGTAAGTTATTACGATTCAGTTCTATAGGTTTACAAAATTTACCTATTTAGAGAGAAACACCAGCAAAGATTGTCTTCAATTTCTTCTTCATACCAAAATCAACGACGTCGTCTGTCTTTGAAAGTGCTGTTTCGAATCCCATGCACTCCATTGGAAACAACCACCCTTGTAATCCCGTTGTCGTTCCCATTAACATGGATCACATATATCTAGAATTTTATCATAGAAAAGATATGTCAAGGATTCTTTTCCACAATATGTTGTTGTTGATAAACATCCAACTTCAAACAAAGTAACATAACCATTGACTTCAATTACCATTGCCTTCAATACTATGTGGCTCTTCTAATCATATTGCCATGTATTTAAATATAAGAAATAAAAAAGACATCTATATTTCAATGTCAATGACACAGACTGTAATGCCAATCACATAGACTGTAAGCTCATGGCATAATTTTTTTAAGCTAAGAGACTTCCAACTCTAACATAAGTTCTATTGAACTAAAATGGAATGCAACCAATACACAACAAACAAGAAACCAAAGTTACCTTCATGACTGAAGTTTTCGATAACTGCTAGTTCATTCACTTCTATATTTTTTCTTTCTCTTTGTGCCTCAAGAGGAATAACCATTAATTGATGAGACGATGGCATTCCAACCTATGATAATTTTGATGGTAGATCGCTTGAATTAAACAAGGATTTTAACTATCACTATTATAACCACTTAGGGATGTGAAACCTTATCTTACTTAATTTACCATTTAAAATATGGCCCGATAGGTTTTTCAAGGCACCACCTTTCATTAGTGAATTTCCCATTTTTGGTGGCTAAGTTCAACAGGCTTCCTAAACACTTGCAACGCCACCTTTTCTTACCGAAATTCCCACTTCAATCAAGACTTGGGTCACGCAGGAAGGATAAATTTATAGGCCTCGTGAGCACTCTCTATGAAAGACACCCTCTCTCTCGCGAATTTACCACTCGGTTTGTTTCTTAATTCAGTGACCACACGCCACCCTTGCACTCGGGAATTTCCCATATTGATAGGCCGCGTTAATACTCTATATCATATTGACAGGCACGAGTTGTGCAAATTTTTTTCTATAACAAGCGCCTACTCGCAAGAGCAAGCAAGCCTTATTGAGCAACGTTATATCCTGGCAATTGCTCACTTGGGTATGAAGAATGTTGCGAAGACGATAATATTCATTATTTTGTAATATTCATTTTTTAGTGAACAAAGCATTTGTTTATATATATATATATATATATAATATTCATTTTTTAGTGAACAAAGCATTTGTTTATATATGTATGTGTGTGTGTGTGTGTGTGTGTGTGTGTGTGTGAAGAATCTTGCAAAGATAGTAATATTCATTATTTAGTGAACAAAGAATTTGTTTATATATATATCAACATTCAAGCGGTACGAAAAGCATACCCAGAAATCTTGATGCAACTGAAAACCTACAAACGTTGAACTTGGTAACCCTAAGCTGCCATAGAGATTAAAAAAACTTGACACTTTTTACAATTTGATATGCTTGGTCAAAATGTCTTAATGTATTTTATTTGTCTTATATCACATTATTAATTTCCATCAGTGCGACATGTGATCTGAAACACCTTGGATCGTGGAAACCTGGAATATTAATTGTCTTCCATGCCTCGTGCTATTTGAATCATGGATGACATATTTATGATAAACAAGGTGTAGTATCAATGCTGCATATTCCCTACCCTTAGGATTGTAAACCTTAGAGTAAGTTTAATTTCGAGTAAATGAGGAGTCTACTAGAGAGGGTGTAGAGTTTTTTTTTTTGGACTATAATGTTCTTTGCAACAAAAGAACATTTGTTTATAATGAATGTGATAAACGATCCTAAATCTTTGAGATGTTAATGTTTTCTTAAAGAATTACTGAAGTAATTGATTCTTTGGGAATTTATGTGAGTATTTATTTTGCTGAACTTAAAATTACATATCAACCCCTGCAAAATAACCCCTTTTCCATTATATGTTCATCAAGTAGAATATGCATTGTCATTGTTTTATGTGTGGCTTTGATCACAAGTGTCTAAGGTCAATTGTTGTAGAGAAAAGCATTAAATTTCATCTTTGTAATGATTGAAAGTAACACTAAACACATGCAAACATGGTCCTTTTTTACTGGTGAAGTAGATGGATATTAAACTATCCACTAGGGTTTCATTCTTTCTATATATTACATTCATTTACATAAATTACAATGCAAAGGCACACCCACGACATCACCACATAGTATGAATAACTCCACAGAATCCGTGTCGAAACATAAAGAGTTATGCCTACAAAAGCATAGCCCCCGTATGCAACCTAGTCTAATGCTCAACCAACCAAGAAGACCCTTTGAGAAGTGTGTTATACAGTTGAATGGCACCTCTCCGTCCAAGTGCTGATATCCCTCATGTCGGCACACAAAAGGACACTTATGGATAGAGGTTTGCCCATTTCCACTATACCTTGGCTCATCAGGAAATACATTGCCTATA
>LPNX010276896.1:141127-152059 GCA_001517045.1 Pseudotsuga menziesii
ACTTTTTATTTTTCGTGCTCTGGACCCAAAAATGAAAAATATTCTGAGTGTACTTTGTGTCTTTGTCATGCTCGTTAAACACTAAAGAACAAAGCAACGAGTTTATTGTTGTAAGCCCCATTTCTCGTAACCAAATGGATCTTTCCGAGTGATCTTGCTTTCCTTCACACTCGTAAAACTCAAGCTATTTATATGATGTTATTGAAGGAGCGTTGGGTAGGTGGTAATTTAACCTTTTTCGGACCTTCCCGACTAAGTACGAAAAAGGTTCACCTTTTCTTCTTCGGAAGTTAAGAGAGTTATTTTGAGGTTTGTTTTATACTTTTTCGGCCTTAAGAGACTAAATTGGACGAAAAAGGACCCCCCTGGAGTCTTCTTTGGCATTTTCAGACTCTCTAAATATGAAAGCACCAAGCGAGCATGTACTAGTTCGGGCTCGTTAAATCCACGGATCAGTGTATCAAGCATTATTTTCCCATCTCTTCAAGCTTGTTAAAAAATGAAGAGGGAACCGAGTTGGCTTTCCTTGACTCGTTAAAACTTAACATGGAAGGAAAGGAAGAAGTTTTCTCTTGTTTTCAGTAATGGTAGCATGTCATCCTTGAACATAGCACTCTTTGTTTTCCGATATCCATGTTTCAGTGTACATCTGTGTTCAGCTATCACTTCGAGTTTTCTGACTCCTCCTCTTGTCCATTATACCTGGGGAATCTGATCATGTCTCCTACATGACAGATAAGTCTAGTTGTCCTATCTATCTGTTATACGCTGCCTTGGGTCATCTCTGTGTCGTGCTCACTGTTCAAGGATTCTTCCCACTATCTGATTTATAGCCTGATCCAATCACTGTTATATTTGTTATCCTTTTACTTGTGTCTACCTTCTTCTACCCAGTCCCTAGTCACTCTTGTGATCCGTTGGAGGATCTATTGCCTTCCCTATCATAGTATGGTTCAGTTTCAACACTTCCTGATGACGACGACCTAGAGTTTGACGGTAGTACCTCTGGATTCACTTTCATCATTGCTGAACTCCTTTGCTTCAGTTGTCAATTATTATCTATTGGTTGACAAACTGTTGAATCCTTTCCATGTTCGACTTCAGCCTACCCTTATTCACATGGCTTGGATTGTACTTGGTTCCTTGGGATCCTGTATGAAGACCTTAGTTCCTCACTTATGAACTAAGTTGCGCAAGACTATGTCCAGTTTCTATCTCCAGCTTCCAAATTTTTTGAAGACTCATCATTATTGTATTGTGGCTTTGATCCACCTTTGTACATACGTGGTTTTACCCGTATTATATGATGTACTCTCATATTGTAAAGGAGCTAGTGTTCCAGTAAATTGAACATAGCATCCTCAGATATAGCTTTGTATATGACATTATTATGTATTGGTTACAGGTACTCCTTCTGCTCCACTGGACTTCTGAGTTTCTACAGAGTTATATATTATAATGTATTTCGGCCATCGTTCCCCTCTGACCTCACACATTAAGGGGCATCTGTTATACAGCTGAATGGCACCTCTCCGTCCGAGTGCTGATATCCCTCATGTCGGCACACAAAAGGACACTTATGGATAGAGGTTTGCCCATTTCCACTATACCTTGGCTCATCAGGAAATACATTGCCTATATGCCCAGCTGATTACTTTGCCATTTTGTGATTTTGAGTTGCATACGCGACTATCTCTATTGACATGTCACGCATCATGTGCGAGTCTCATGTTTAGCAGGTCGCGTATACTTGTATGCACGGGTTGCTTTTGTATAGTGTTGTGTATCATACGCGGGTTGTCTTACTACAGACCCGCGTATTCCTTCCTCAAAATTAATATTTTAAAACACGAGTTAATGGGAGATTTGTTTACTCATTTACCTTAATCCCATTAACTGCTATAACCTCCCTAACCTTCGAGAACTGCCTCATTTCCTTCAGATAAATAGAGGCCTTGGGGAGGGTGTTAGGGGGAATACTTGGAGAGCAAAGTTATGCTGGTGGATTGTCTACAGAATATTTGGAGCAGAAAAACTCAGAGTCCTTTGGTGACAGAGGAGTCCCTTGTTCAAACATTGGGTTGTAACCTAAACTCCCTCTATTATTGTTAATAAAGCAGAGAACTTCTTCCATATTGTGTTTCATGTGTTGTGGATTAGTAAATGTTTACATTTCATTATAATATATGATTTGCCTAACCTGCATCTTTATATATGAATCATATTGTATTTGGAAGAATCTGTGTTAACAGGTGAAGGAGGAACTATCCTGGAGACTTGGGAAGAAGAACAAAGGAGGAAGAAGATAGCTTGGATCAATCTTCGTTTAATACAAGTAAGTCCTGCTACTTTCCTATTTCCTGTTTTGTGCTTTCATAAGTCAAATTGTCTGCAAGTGTTAGAGTATGTTGGTAACCCCCAGACCTAGGTTATTAGGTGAATTATCCATTACAACAAAGTGAATTCTCAATGCCTCACGAACTTGACCTGCTCAACATAAAGAACAGATTGGAAAAGCATATTCAATGACCTATACCTTCTAAAATCTTTTGTTTTTAAAAAATCCAGGCCAAGAGACCAATATAACAAAAGTCTGAATTTTTTCAAAACAAAAATCTCTATTATTGATTTGGAGAACAATGACAACCATCTATCTTTTGCAATATAAATTTAAATTAGTTATACAATGAATGTAGAAACATGTAATTTATTTTTTTCAATTTTTTTAAAATTATATTTAAATTGGTATAGGTCCAACAACCATCTATCTTTTGCAATATAAATTTAAATTAGTTATACAATGAATGTAGAAATATGTAATTTATTTTTTTTTAATTTTTTAAAATATATTTAAATTGGTATAAGTCCACATAACACAAAATTCTAAAAACCAATATATTTTAAATTAAAAGTAAAACTTAAAAGCTTAACCATAAACAATGTAATATGCATAGCATAATAACATAATAAAAGTTATATACAAAATGCCCAATAACATACTAATATCTCCATACAAGATTAATAATAGATATTAATAGGTATCGATTGTTTTTTAATTAAATATTTTTTCTTCTCATTTATTAATACTTTCTAATAATAGAAATTGATTATGTTTCTTTTTTTCATGTGGTTTATAGCCTTGAGAATATTGGTCAAGGCTCACTATATCCATAGTAGTTTTGGGAACCTAACCTCAAATGAATTACCCTAGAAACTATTGATTATATACTTTTGTTGAATTAAAATAGCTTTAAAATATTTAAAAATAAGAAATATAAAAATGTCAATTGCCATTTCATTTCATGTTATTAGCGTAAAAATATTTAAACCAATTTAATAAATTGAAATACACCTCAAAATAAATTGACCCCTCTTAAGAGCATGAGTGGGCCTAATGGTTAAGAGCATGTGTTTCCTCTTAGAAGGTCACGGGTTCAAATCCAGAGGGGGGTAGTGTATGTACACCTCTGTAGACTTTAGCAGTTAAATTGCTGCGCAGAGGGGGGTCCCTTGTCCCACAAACAAGGGGGGCTCATACACCAATTTGGTGTCTCGCTTGGCGGTGACCTTAAAAATAGATTATTATTATTATTATTATTATTACATGGATGTCGTGCTTTAAAATGAATTAAGTTAAAAGCTAAAAAGTGAAATAATAAAAAATAAAAATAAGTAATATATTCTTCTCACCCAAACTCGATTACACTTAATTAATATGCCGCATGGTTGACAAATTCAAATACCCTAAACTTTCTAATAAAAAACGTGTTGTTTTATTGAATTTTATGGGGTATGGATGATACATGGACACATCAACAAGAAAATGAGGATAATGATACAAGTAAATACCCTTTTATTGTGGAAATTGAACCCAAGTGATAGATCAATTACACTCACAAAATTGCTAATCGAACATGAAAAATTCATACAAAAGGAGACTGAAATTGGAGCATAACTTAATCCTATATTGAATAAGTGTACATAATCCAACCATATGAAGTAATAGTCTGCTCAAATATATAATTACATAATATATTTGAAATCACTAGGTTGCTATTCGAAATGGTAAAAAAGCAGGCTTACTAAAACTAGTCAAATCCCCCATAGGTGCAAGAAAGACTTTCCAAATCTATGAACATGCTCACGAATTGGATAAAGCAAGTGGTCAAGATAATAAGTTATGGAAATACAACTCATTCATGCTTTTTTTTAGAGAAAATCAAGGAGGATGATGTGGGAAAAAAACAAGGCAAGTTCCCCTAGACTAGTTTTTTCTTTATGCCTTAAAACTGCTGTAAAGCAAAGAAGCTTTAACAAAAAGCAGAACTACACTTTTAGGAATTTGGAATAAAAACAGAATTGCTAAAATAGTTTCCAAGATGATTCCAAAGCACTCCATGAACCATTTTAGCAAGTATTGACTTCTAGGAACATGTGGAAGCCAACCAGCATAAAGAGGAATCTAGGAATAAGACAAAAATGATTAATTAATGTCAAATATGGGTAACTATAGGTTGATTATTCTAACACCCCCCCCTTAAGCTTGAATTTATGAGTAAACATCAGAAAATTATAGGGCCTAGAAACAAGGCTTAGTCACCCTTTTACATACTGCATGTCCATACAACCAAGGAAAGAGGCAAAAACCCAGTGGAAAAATCCTCCCTTAAACATGGACAAGAAACAAAATTTTGGAAATCTTGTTATCAATCACAGTTCACCACATGATCAGCAATCTCCGGTAGTGATTTGAGATTACTGAAGGTCTTCTCACAGAATACTTTGGTGAAGATATTTGCTACTTGTTCTAAAGATGCGCGGTAGAGTAGAGCAATGGTACCATCATGCACTAGCTCCCTAATATAGTACATATGGATCTCAATCTTCTTGGTTATTTTTATTTGAACTGGGTCAGTGGAGATTCTAATAGTGCTTTGATTGTCACAATAGATGATTGTTGAAAACTTTGATTTGAAACCACATTCGCTCAGTATCCCCTGATACCACAAACATTGAGTAGCTACATTTACAACTCTTTTATACTCTGCCTCTGTAGATGAGGGTGCTATGGCACTCTATTTATTACTTGACCAACTAATTGGTCCTTTTGCAAGCATGGACACATATCCTAAGGTATACTTTTGATCTGTGTTGTTACCTTCCCAATAACTGTCAGTAAATCCAACTAGCTCTAAGTCAAATTTTGCTTTGTAGAAAATCCCATGAGTCCTTGTTCCCTGAACAAAGTTTAGGATCCTCTTGGCTACTCTCCAATAGATCTCATGAGGATGATCCATGTATCTTGAAGAAACACTAACTTCATAAGATAATTCAGGTCGAGTATGTGTAAGATAAAGAAAACACCCAATCAACTACCTATACAGTGTATTATTTACCAAAGGAAAAGAACCTGCTTCCTCAAACTTAAATCCTGAAAGGAATGGAGTCTTGCTTGGATTGAAATCCTTCATACTGAACTTGGTGAGAAAATATGAAGTATACTTGAACTGATGGAATTTTTTTCCATGTTGGGATTCAGCAATTTCTAGACCCAAGAATTGGCTCAACAATCCCAAATATGTCATGGAAAATGCATGGTTCATTGCATCCTTCAAAGAGGAATTTATTTCTTTGAACTTCCTATTATCAATAGGTCATCCACATATAAAACAATCATCATTAAATAACCATGAATCATCTTCAAATATACATTAGGATCATAATTGCATCGAACAAAACTCAATGACAACAAAAATCCATCAATCTTGGCATACCAAGCCCTGGGATCTTGCTTGAGCCCATACAATGATTTATTTAACATACACACTAAATATGGATTAGAAACAAATCCTTCAGGTTGATGCATATAAATCTCTTCATTAATATCTCCATTTATAAGATCACACTTCACATCCATGTGATGTACTTCCCATTACTTCGAAGCTGCAATAGCTAGAGCTAGCCTTGTGGAGTCCATCTTTGCCATTGGTGCAGAGTTCTCATTGTAGTCAATACCATGTACTTGAGATTATCCCTTGGCTACCAATATTTTCTTATTTTTCAAAGGTGAACCATCAGTAGAAAACTTAGTTTTAAATACCCACTTACACTTCATTAGCTTTCTCCTTGGGGGAGATCAACCAGTTCCCATGTGTTGTTTTTCTAGAGCAAGCTGAATTCTTCTTTCATGGATGTTTTCCATATTGGATCATGTGCTACATATTCATATGTCTAAGGATCAAAATCAACCATCAAATAACACTTCTCATCAAAGAGTGTATCTTTCACACAAAGGGCATTCTCAAATTGAGATCTAGTCCTCCTAGTATCACTAGGATTTCTAGCTAGTTCCCCAGCTGCATGAATGGTCTTTGCTACCCATTTTGGTTTTGTAGGGCTGTTAGAATATGAAATTAAATCATCATTATTAGACATATCAGAAACAACAAACTCATTAGTCTCTTCACTTACAATCAATGGCTATGGTGGTGAAGAGGACTCTCCAACTTCAACTGCTGCTAAAAGCTCTTCTTCAAACTAAACACTCATTTTAATGAAATATTTGTTAGTGCTCAAGTTGATCAGTTTGTACCCTTTTGAATCTTCAGAATACCCAACAAATAGGCACTCTTGGCTTTGTGGTTTCAAAGCCTTCCTATTTTCAGTTGGAATTCTAGCCCAAGTCTTTGAGCCAAAAATTCTGAAATGGGTCACATCTGGATTGTGCCCACTCCAAACTTCGAAAGGAGTAATACCATAAAGCTGATTATGTGGCACCCTATTCTAGATATAGTATGCATAGTTTATAGACTTGGACTAAAATTTTGGTGGCAAATTTTTAGCCTCCATCATGCACGTTGCCATCTCCTTCAATGATCTGTTCTTTCTCTCGGCAACACCATTTTGTTGTGGTGTGTAAGGAATAGAATGATCCATCTGGATACTTGCATCTTTGAAATACTGGTTGAACTCAGATTTGAGATACTCTCCATTGTTTTCATATCTGAGGACCTTTAGTTTCCTCCCAGACTGGTTCTCAACCAAGGCTCTAAAGACTTTGACAAGGTCAAAAACTTCAGACTTATGCTTTAGGAAGTAAACCCAAAAATACCTGGAAACATAATCTATGAAGATGAGTGCATATTTGTCTTGAATCATGGACATATGAGGGAAGGTACCAGCAATGTCACTGTGGATTGAATCAAGAGGTGTATAGGTTTTCTCATGCCTAGCTCTCTCATACTTGTGCTCTGGTAGTTTTCCTAGAATACAACCTTGACAGACTCCCTTAGAAAACTTGATCTTTGGTAACCCTATGACCATATCTTTGTCACTCAAATAAGAAAGATACTTGTAGTTAATATGGCCAAAGCTTGCTTGCTTCATTAGCATGAGTAAGAAGAGCAGAGGGGTTTGAGTAGGGTAGAAAATGGGAAAACCTGTATACCTTCGAAGTGTGATCAACAATACCTTTTGCTATGACTTTACCATTCGAAATCTCTATGATTTCAACTTCATTGGGGGAGAATGTGACTTTATTTGGAGACCCAGTGTGAGTCATCTGATACACTAACAAGAGATTAGAGGAAATACCTAGAACATACAACACATTATTGAAATTACCATGGTCAAGATCAATCCTACCCTTCTCCATACGGTTAGTCAGAGAGTTATCTCCCAAAACTATTGGTGGACCTTTTGAAATGTCAAGAGAGGAAACTATCTCCCTTATTGAAACCATATGTCTTGAAGCTCCAAAATAAATGATGAAACTAGGTGAGCTTGAGGTTCCAGCAACCAAATCATGTACTCTCTCCTTGTCTTCTGAATTTGATCCTCCTTCCCTATTCTTTGAGAAATTGGGAAGGGAGATGTTGTTCTTCTCTAGAATTTGGATCAACATGTCAATTTGCTTTTTCATACAAGAGCTCTCAGGATGAAAACCCTTATTGCAGTATGTACACTTGCTCATTTCTCCTTTGTTCTTCTTCTTCTAGAAGTTCTTCTTGGAGCCCAATTTATCTTTCTCCTGGGTGAGGGATTCCATGAACTCAACAAGCTTAGGAATCTTCCAGGTTCGGGCTGTCAATTTAGTGGCATGGAAGGTCGAAACAAACATTGAATAGTCAGGATTAAGCTTAGAGAGAATGGTCAAAACTAGTTGCTCTTCTTTCTTTTCAATCCCACATTGTTTTCACTGCAAAACAAGGGCCTTAAACTTGGTAAAGTAGAGTTGCAATGATTTGAAACTACTGGGACTCAAGGAGATCAATTAATTCTTGATTTGATGTCCTCTCATCTCATTTGTCTTTCCAAAAATATATTAAAGCTTCTCCCACACCTCATTAGGAGATATCAATGAATCAAGCTGAAATAGGAGGTCTCTTGAAATGCTCAAACACAAAAGACCATAGGCCTCATCCCTCCTGTTGTGCCATTTGATTTTCTCTGCAGCTGCATTGGGCTCTACCTCAGTAGCCATGGTAACCCTATAGAGACCTTTCACTCTCAACAATATCTCCATCTCATATTTTCATTCAAATAAATTGAATGGAGTCAAGATGATCCTTTGAGATTGGTCCATATCTCAGCTCCTATGCCCTTCAGTCAGTAGAATTTCCTCCCAGTCAATGATGTTGAACCTACAATAAAAATTTAGAAGGAGATAAATTGATCTACAAAGGATCTGATACCATGTGGAAATTGAACCCAAGTGATAGATCAATTACACTCACATCCAATCTAATTGTATGATCCAATCTAAGGGACTAAGTCTTCAATATTGGGCTGAGGTCATAAATTGTGCAAATTACATAGTTAATCACACACCCACTAAAGTTTTACAAGGAATAACAGCGGGAGAAGCATGGAGTAAAATTAAACCAGACGTAAGTCACTTTCATGTGTTTGATTGTGAACCATGGGCTCACATTCTGGATGAAAAACGGAAAGCATTGCGGCCTAAAAGTGAAAAGTGCATATTTGTTGGATATTCTGAAGATGTAAAAGGTCATAGACTTCTTCAACCCCATTCACATGATATAATCATTAGAAGAGATGTTAAATTTGATGAAAATCTCTTGGCCTGCGAGCCTAACTTAGCGGGTGTGCCATCTTTGGCCTACGAGCCTAATTCGATGATTGTGCCTTCTTCTTCTTCTTCCAAATTCCTTGATCGATTTCCAACTCCAGTTTCTAATGATGACAGTGAGGATGAAAATCCACCTCCACCTGCTCATGTTCCTCCAATTGCACCAGCACCAATACTTCCTCGATGGGTCTGTTGAACATGTGAAGCAGCTGGTGATCTTGCCAGTGATCCTAGAGATCAATGTAAAACACGTTCTTAGTTTCAGCGAGCCTCTTCTCTTTTGGCTCAAGTTTCCGAGAATCATGATCCAGAAACTTTTGCAGAAGCTTCAGCAAATCCAGATTGGGATGCAGCTATGGATGAAGAATATCGTTCCTTAATGGCGAACGATACTTGGGATCTTGTTCCTCTTCCAAAAGGAAGAAAACTTGTCAAATTTAAATGGGTCTACAGAACTAAGTATGCATCAGATGGAAGTGTTAAAAGACTTAAGGCAAGGTTAGTTTCCAAAGGTTTTTCCCAAGTTGAAGGGATTGACTACAATAAAACCTTTTCCCCTGTAGCAAAAATTAACTCCATCCGCCTTGTTCTTTCCCTTGCAGCATTACATAACTGGGAAGTCCATCAAATGGATGTCAAGTCTGCCTTCTTACATGGTGATTTACATGGAACAACCTCCTGGATATGTTCAAAATAACTCTAGCCTTGTTTGTCTCCTTAAGAAATCCTTATATGGCCTTAAGCAAGCTCCTAGAGCTTGGTATGCCAAAATGGATAGCTTTCTCCTTGACACTGGTTTTTCTAGATGTCATTCTGACCCCAATGTCTATACCAAGAAAGTAGGAAACCATCTCATGATTCTTTCTCTTTATGTTGATGATCTTATCCTTACTGGTAGTGACCCCAAACTTATAACCCATGTGAAATCCAGTTTTAAGCAAAAATTTGAAATGTGATACTTAGGACATTTGCATTATTTTCTTGGTCTCCAAGTCTTGCAAATCAAAGAATGAATCTTTCTTTCCCAGTCTAAGTATGCTTGTGACCTTCTTCGTCGCTTCCACATGGAAGATTGTAAACCATCCCCTTCTCCCTTCCAGTCTAGAGTCAAACTTTCTGCCACTTGTACTTCCCCTGAAGTAGATGCCACCTTGTATCATCAGCTTGTAGGTAGTATTTTATACTTGACTCATTCCCATCCTGACCTTTCATTTTCCGTTGGTCGTGTTGCTCGTTATATGCAAACTCCTCATGAAAGTCACTGGAAAGCAGTAAAAAGAATACTTCGATATATTCGAGTTACAATTTAGTTTGGGATTCATTACAGTATAGGGGGGAAACCTTTGTTGGTTGGTTTCACTTATTCAGATTGGGCCGGCGATCCTGATGACCGAAAGTCTACTACAGGTTATGTTTTCAATCTGGGATCTGGACCTGTCACTTGGGCTTGTAAGAAACAACAAGCTCTTGCTCTTTCTTTAGCAGAAGTAGAATATTGAGCCATAGTTAATGCTAGTCAAGAAAATTTATGGCTTCGGTAGATCCTTTCAGAGTTTGGATTTGAGCAACAGCAGCCTACTCCACTTTGGTGCGACAATCAAAGTGCCATCAACCTTGCCAAAGATCCAATTCTACATCAGTGCAGCAAACACATTGAGCTACACATGCACTTCATCAAAAATATTGTTGATGATAATGTTATTGAAGTGCTCTATTGCCCTACAGATGATCAAGTTGCAGAAATCTTCACCAAGTCTCTTACAAAAGCGAAGTTTTCTAAACTTCGGTCTATGTTAGGAGTTCAGGAATGTGTCCTTAAGGGGGGATAGGCTCTAATGCCT